>JAYRBW010074672.1:0-25426 GCA_036023295.1 Invenusta paracnida
TCATTTTAGCTCCTCTATTTACCTTGTCCTGTTTTAGGCGCCTAAATCATGTTGCTTTAATATTCCTTTTAGCTCCTTAGGCACCGCCACTTTGAAAAGGCTTATAATATTTTTTTTACATACTCAAGATAGGCGCCGTCTTGAAAAAAGTGCCCTGGCTATGGCCAGGGTATATTATCAAAAGCTTATAACTACATATATATTACATATACATTAATATAAACAAATTAGGCATTATATAGGCACAACTTACCGAGCATTCAGGTTTTTTCCATCATCAACAACATCTTTCTAAAAATATAATATATGTATATATATAATCAAATATATAAATATAAACAGTGTAAATAAAATTCAGTTATATAATATATAGTTTAAAGATGGTATGTATATATACTATATACATAGTTATATTTAAGATACGTAACAATTAATTAGAAAGATCTCAATTCATCTACAAATTAGCATTATTAGTACAAAAAACACAATATACACATGAAACTAACCGTCTGTGAAGTCATCTTCATGACTTTTTGTGAAGACGACTTGGAGTGTTGTGGCAGAGAAGGTGGCATCAGGTCTGACGACGTCTGCAGCCCCATGATATTGTCCGTATCAATATCCATGAAGACACTGTCGTCCTCATCGCATAAAGTATTGCCAGCAACAGGACTTGCTGCGCAACCACCTACAGCAATGAGACTTGCTGATTCAACTACAGCAACGGGATCTGCTGTATTATTTGCAGCAACGTGATCTGCTGCACCGCTATCAGCAACGAGACTTGCTGATTCGACTACAGCAACGGGATTTGCTGTATTATTCGCAGTAACGAGACTTGCTGCATTGCCCAGAGTAATAGGATTTACTCCAGTTGGTATTGGTCGAATCGGGCTCAGATTCAATCGCGGATGACGACCTCGAGAGCCAGACTCAGAGGGTTCTGTGGTCTGCGTTGACGTTGCCAGCATCTCATCGGGCTCAAGAATAACGATGTCATCGTTATCCGCGGGGACTATAGCCTTCTGAGTCCTTTTTCTTACCGAAAAAAATTCGTTTACACGCCGGCTAGTAGTCCCAGATGCCTATATATATGTACGTATAATAAAGGATAACAGAGATGTATAAAACAAGAAGTTATAATAATCTGTATAATCACATGCTTTATACAACATAAATGGTGTGTAAATAAATTATCTATATAATATGTATTCATATATACTTACGTCTCTTTTTTTTATTTGCTTCCCTTCCGGTGGCATATTAATATCTGACTAAAAATATAAAACACACAGGTATATTTATACATATTTAAATATAGATATTAACAGAATAGGTATATCTAGAGAAAATCGTTTTTAATTTAAAAATTTACATTCGTATATTATCTCTATATATCTATATTTTCCAATATACATAACGGAATTATGGTTTGTTTTACATTAAGTATATATATTTTTATATGGATTATATTTGTTATATGGAGTTATTTTATTAGGTATTTAATAAATCTGTAATAACATCTAAATAAATTAAAAACGCATAAATAGATATGTTCTCTTATATAGTTAAATAAGAACTATACATTTTATAGGCATTTATATATTGTGACACATAACAAAGTATTTAAAATTAGGATTTTATGAAAAATTGTCTACATAACTTATATTATATAGGTCTAAACCGCCCTATATATATATATATATCTATGTATATCTATGTATATCTAGATCTATAAAAACAAACTATATATATATAATTCGCATAAGAGAAAGAAAATAATTTGGATCAAATAAAACTTTTTTATTAAAATAACATGTAACATTAAGAAAACAAAATATTCAAAAATAAGCACATCAATTATAAAAGCAAATTATTTACAAAAAAAGGTGGTAGAGTCATATGTACAAAAAAATATGTACATTAAAATTTCGTTGTAATTTTCTCCATCACAGAGGCTCGTGTGTAGTGGAGTCCGTCTGCTTGAAATGTTGGTCGGTCAAGCCAGTGGAGTTGCGTCTGTACCTACTTTGGCATTGAGTATCCTGCGCGCAATATAAAAAAATAAATGTTATATTTGTATATACATATATATACAAGATAGATAGACACAATATATATATATATACATGTACATATGTATTAAATATTATAGTATATAGTATATATAGTAGACTTACACGGAAGAGCTGAAGTAGAGTCTGCCGAGATCCAGGACGATGAAGTAGAAATGGATCTGTCTCCATTGGAGCGCTGGCGGTGATGTCGTACTTCATTGTCCACCTGTGGGCCAGCACTGTTAGACTCAGTCACTCCGATGGTATAGAGTGTAGAGCAGGCGAGACATCTGTGTGTGTTGCCGCCTTCACTGTATTTATCTCGTTCTTAACGAGCTTCAAAGTCATTTTATAGGGCTCCACATTGGCGGGATCTCCTCTTTGTAGGCCCCCTAGAGCTGCTTGGACCATCCCTCGAACTATCTGCACAACCATAGCCGACTAAATTATATGTATACATATATACAAGAGGTGGATAAGACATAATAATGAGACATTTAACTGTATATATTTATACTATAATATATATAGGTAGTATATCTCTTATTCTTATTGACTAGCACATACCTTTATAATGTATTTGAGAACAGCATTTCTCAAACTATTCACAAGATGTGGTGAGTCAAAAAGCATATCAATGCCCATGAAAATACCATCCTGTTCTTTGTGTATCTGTTAGTGAATTGTCTCTTGATCAGAAATAATTCCAAGGACATTGAAGTCAATTGAGGTAAGCTTTCCAATAACTGATTCTAAAGCTGAGAAGAAAATCCTTTTTAGCAGGAGAAGAGAACCAAGTAGTAGGCCAAGGGCTGAAAAGATGAGGAAGGACAAAACATGATTTCAGAAATTTGTAATAAATATTATATATAAGTATGTTACTTATTGTTACTAAACAAAAAAATGGTTTAATGTATTGTTACTTAAAATGTATTTCTTTGTATAATGATCAATAATTGGATCCCTGCTAAAAAGTAGTAAATTAAAAAGTTGTAAAACAGATAAAGTAATTTTCAATGTAACAATTTATTAGTGATGACTTTTAAGTACACGATTATTTAACATACGACTAAATAACATTACAACTTTTTATATATTAAAAAAGAACTTGAGATTTTTTTTCTTTATGATTAATTTGTTATGACTTTTTCTTTCTGACTAATTCTTTCTGACTTTCTTTATGATTTTTTAAATAACAATTTTTGAAAATTGCGACTTTTTGATGGTGTCCTCAATGATTCTGTTCTTTTTATATGTTACTAATGTAATAAATACTAAATAAACAATATTTTAATTCTAGTGAACAGTATTAAGAATTTATACCTGCTTCCACATTTTGTAAATCCCTTGTGCCAAGAAGACTACCAATTCAGCTGCCAATCTGTTTGAATTACCATTATTGAGTTCCGCAAAGCCACTGATAACATTATTTTCAAATATTGTAGCTATTCTTTAATTTTCATACCGTCAAATGTCAAAGTACAGCAGGCTTCTTCCTCTGACATTCCTTCTCTTATTGTCTTCATTCCATCAAATGTTGGCTGACATGGACCTGAGGTTGACATCACATGTTTGGTTCGAAAATACAGCACAGATTGAGAAGGAAGACTAAAAATTGAGGAAAGATATTTATATTTGGCAGGGATAACAAGAATTTTACAAATGATGATGACCAACGAATTCCCATTTTTTGTATTAAAATATTTGATTTGGGTGTTAATAAATTCTTTTACAACTGATGGCAATGACCTATTCAAGGTAATAAATTCAGATGTTAAATTAGATCGAAGGTGTTTTTGGTCAATTTTATCTACTTGTTTGCTTTTGGCTTTATGCAATTTTTCTTTCAGGTGACTATTATAGCAATGAAGATAAGCTACCTTTCTTTTAGTCTTAGCAAGTTTATTCGACAACTAGTTTTAGATAGTTGTTCTTTGGAAGTATTACCTGAAGAATCATTTTCATCTAACATGGGAGATAAACATAATTTTGAGATTTTCCCAGGAGTTTCTTCAGCATTAATCTTGCTAAGAGGCCGTCTCTTGGGAGTCACTGAAGCTGGAGGATTAGGGCAAGAAATAAGAGCAGGAATAGCTATTGGGAGTAGCCGGGATGATAATTTGGCATTAGGACAATTGTAGCATATATCTTCAAAATGATTGGAACATACTTTTCTGGTCTTAAAAAAACTTGACATATCTTCCTTTTCTAGGTCCTTCTTCCTTAAGTTGATAACCCATTTCTTACACCTGTAATTTATAAATACAAAATTGCAATTATTTATAAATGATAGAAAGAAAAAATATTAATTAAAAGGATAAATAATATAAATCATTTATAAATATAATGTGTTGCAGAGGTCGAGTATTGGATTAAGAAGTTGAAGGTAGTGGGTTCAAACCTCAACTGAGTCAAATCATAATTATTTTTTTGGGTATTTTTCAACAAACAAAAATTTAACAATAGTACAGAGAAAATAATTGTCTGGCTTAGTTAAACAAATATTCCAGGAAATTATAAAAATACCAAAATTGTAGGAAATATTACCTAAAATAAGTAATCTAAATTTATTAAAATTAACTGGAATTTTCTGACTAAACTCAGAACGAAAACACCAACATTTTATAAAATATTTCATAAAATAACAAATTAAAATGTATTAAAATTAAATGGCATTTTCTATATTATTATATTCGTATCATTTTATTAAAATTAAACCAACATAATCGTTATTAAACATTAATAAAGTCAAATAAACTATTATTTCTATTAATTAAAATATCAAAATGTAAATACATAATTTATTGAAAAAAGTTATAATTAAAATATAGTTATTTACCTTTCTGTTTCTTTAGGAAATGAATGAAGTCTTATTTTATATTCATCTTTGACACTTATATCCCCAGATCTATTATTACAATTGACTGCCGAGCAAAGTTGACCCTTACCTGGCATATTTTAGTGTAATAAATTAAAATGTTGCCAAAAACGAAATTACTTTCAAGCATCCTTATTAACTTGCTTGGAGACGTTACTCTATTTAATTAGATTAAACTACTCTATGGTTCCAATGATTTGAAGAAGAACCCTGAAGATAAGATACTGACAGTTACTCTAAGCTATCCGAATGCCTTACGTCGCAAGGATATTATTTTACAGGGGCGCACCCAGGAATATTTATTTTTGAGGGGGGGTACATATTACAAGGGGCCCATTTTACTTTTTATGGGACCCAAGTTGCAAGAACCATTTGTTTACTTTTGTTTTAAATATCCCGTTCCCAACCCCCCAGAAAACGTCTCTTGAAAATAGGGAATTTTGTATGGTCAGGGGCGCTCAGAGGGGGTATGTATCCCCTGTACCCCACCCCTGGGTGCGCCACTGATTTAATTGACGAAAAGCAATCATCTAATATATCTGTTTCCAATTTCGTCCAATCGTTGAAAAAGCTGGCCATTCTGCTACTACCAACTGTACAAAGTGGACTGTGGCTCTGGCTGCTATTATGAAAATTCAAAATCCCAAAATTGTTTAATTCTAATTGAGAAAATTTTCTACGCCTTACTATATTGATTCATGTATTGAAATTTTAGTTTTGCTTTTTCAAATATAAATAAGATATAAAAATAAAAAAAAGATATCTCTGTCCTGATCCCATTGAATCAGCTCTTGCCACCTCTCGCTCTTGTGGAATGTCATTTAACTGAAGAAAATTTTCCTGCATGGACTAAATTGGTTGCGCATGTACAGCTGCTTTAAGAGTCTATGTTCAGCTCCCAGTTTGTAGAGACCACCATCTTCTTTTCCAATGATGACTGCTTTGATATTAGAAAATTCACCATGTCCCCGATCAATCATAGGAATGGCTACCATGATAAAGCCTTCAATTTCTGCAGATTTATAACGCCTTATGGAAGCAGACTTCATTTTTTTCTGAGTGTTGTACTTGAGCCTGTCATGCTGCTTTACATTCCGCGTTAATGTTTAGTCTGCGAGTAGATAAAGGGCTTGCCTCATTATTAACTTCACTTTCAGATTCAGCTGCTACTTCTTCGACAAAGTACATTCTTCCTCGAATGTATACCCTTCTACATACTGGAATTATATTTGTTTTAATTTATTTTACTTGCAAATAATTAGTAGATTAAAATGAAACAGGCAGAGTATATACTGCCTGGTCGCTAATTTCAGGCAGTATGTATATAGACTGCCTGGTATGACAGTCATTCTATAGATTGCCTAGACATTCTATAGACTGCCTGATTGAATTCTATTACTTTAAAACAAATTTTAATAACAAATACTACTATATCTCATTTAATTGTTTTCAGATCTAAAAACCAGATGTCAGACTCAGCCAAAAAGTATGTTTTGAACCAATTAGTTTTTATTTTTAAATCTATAAGTAAATTTACAAATGACGAATGTTTAATATTTTTCACACGTACAATAATTACTTTTCACACTAACACACCTTTGCCATATTTTACAAATTTAGATACACCCTTTTACCATAATTTAAATAATACTGCTTCTATTTTATACAAGCTGATAAAACCTGTTTGTATATTAATACATTTTTGTGGATTACATTACTTCGAGTAAAGTCATTTACAAAAAAGTATTAATATGGTCTTCATTTTAACTCACTAACTTATTTATAACAACGTTCTTTGTACTCCCTATTCCTAATTCAGTACTTTTAAAAATTTATATATTATGATTATTATTACAACACTACGCTTTTGAGAATTTTTTCTGGTTGTCTGATTTATTAAAAAATAGCCAATTAAACCTATTATTTTTCTTTTCAGATTTACTTTTAAGTCTTTCAAGAAATCAACACCTGTTATTCAGCAAGAGTTAAAAAACAATACTACATTGGTTACACCTAAAGTTACTCATCCAATGCCAAAACCTTTCCAATCCACATTGAATTTTTCTGCGGTAATGGAAAGCTTTGTAAATTTAAATTAATCATATATATACTTATATAAAACTGAACGCGTATTCATAACAGTAGGGTGTATGCTACTTTTAAATATTTTCGTGTTACTGTTAAAACGAATTATTAGATTTTTCAATTGAGAACAACATAGGTACTTCAATACACATATATATGTATATTTATGTTATATACGAAATATCTTATTAGACAATTATGAAAGCAATGATTTATGCTATTTTCAGTATAAACTTGTCAGGTGTTTTTTTTTATATATTTAAAAATCATATGCCTAAAGTCAGATGATTGTTTTATATATTTAAAAATCATATGCCTTTGGTTATTCAATATTTTTTTTGATTAGGTAGTTTAGAGGGTTTTTTATATTTGTAATTATTTTTTTATTTTATGGTATTGTAAAATTGTGCCAATGTGATCACATTGTGGTTGAATGTGATCGATATTTAATGATTAGTACCTACCTATTTTACCAAAGTAATTAGATTGAAACAACGTTAATATTTAAACCATAGAGTAATAATACATAGTGTTGACTCTTATTGATTTCATATGCATTGCGTTGTAAATCTTCGTCATTATAAAATCGTTTTATTTTAATGAATTTTATGTTAATGGCTATAACAAAAGTAATATTAAATATTCGTATTAAATTAATTTTAAGTGCAAAAAAACATATTCATACAATTATAACATACGTAAGTTGTCTATAATATATAATTTATTGCTTGTGTATCTAAAACTATTTTGCTGTATAAGCGATTTAGTTGTTGTGAATTTTAAAACTTTATTTTGCAAAATATTTTGGGTATCACAATAGTAATATAAAATTGCATACAGAATCAATAAGAGTTGGAGCTCTATGTATAATTACTCCATGATTTAAAACGTCTTTGATTTTTACTCATGAATTATTATTTTTTAATTGGTATAACACTATAATATTGATTGATTAGTTTAGTTTAGATTTTTAATCAATATATTATATGATTGAAGTGTATTATCTAATAATGTAATAATAAGAATGTTAAATACGGATTCCTATAACATCGGATTTCAAGCAATAACAATACTATAACATTTTACAAAAAATCGAAGACATTTATATTTTTTTGTGAAATATCTTCCTTTTCTGCAGGTTTGCTTTCTACTGTTCTCCTTTATCCTCCAAAAATTTATTTAATACATTTACTCTACAATTTTTTATTTTAGAATGCAGCAACTAGCACTACAAATCATGTTCGAAGTAAGCCTTTATTTGCGTCAAGCACCAAGAATTCAATATTTGATAATAATAAACGTTTATCTCCACCACGATCATCACCCAAACTTTCTCCATCCATGGTATTCATAAGTTTTATTTATAATATACATGTATATTTAGTATAATTATTTTTAATATATTTAATAAATCTATTATTTTTAGACACCTACAAATCCCAGAAACCATTTTAAAAATATGCATGGTGACACACCAGAAGACAGTCATAAGCCTGTCCCTACTGCAAAAGTTGTTCCTCTTTCGTAAGTATTTTGCAAATAATTATACATCGTACATTCTTTGGATTTTAGTAATTTTTTTATTTATATATATATGAAATTTGTTAGCAGCCATTTTGTAGATTCTTTCTCTAGTATTTGCAGTAATCTAGAAAAGCAGTCAATGTCTAGATTATTACTGTTGAACAAGATTATAAAAAAACAGAAAAAACGATTAAGTGACGTTTCCCTAATTTATGATAATTTCGCTTTAAGTTTTCTAATATTTCAGATCTAGGTTAATATATTATACTCGTACAATACATATATATGCATGTTTAAATATACTTATTTTTTTAAATGTATAATTTATATAATTTAAATTGTATTTAATATATATATTATATGTATAATTCAATTTGTGCTTCTTACATGTACATCAGACGACAATCTGGCCCAAGTAATACAATCTTTGAGAAGAAATCACTCGTTATTGAACTACCAGAGGAAACACCAGCTTTTACAGTGGAGGATTTTGATGATGATTTTGAAGAAACAAGCCCGTCTATGTGTACATACATAACTTTATCTACAATGTACTATTCGTCTGTTTAAAATATGCCTATATAAAATTCATGTATTTATTTCCAGTAAGCTCGTCGAAATTTAGCCGGCCAGCTACAGCTAAGACTGTAAAATCGGTTGTGAAAGCTTCTCCTATATTACAAAGTAAATATTGATTTTATTTGCATTGATAAATGTGTTGCTATTTTTATATCTTAAGTTCAGATTAGAAATCCATGAGTCTATAAGATTATCAATATGCATTTACCTTGCATGTTCTTTAGATGTTCTTTAGATGTTCTTTAGATGTTATTTTATTAATAGTTATAAATACTACCGTTAGTATAATCTAATTTAAGTAAATGTTCATTTTATTTATTTTACTTATTTATTTAAATTCTATTTATTATCGAAATGCTTAGATCTTATATATTGATAAAGTGTGTTTTTTATGTTTATAGATTATTTTTCTTTTATGTATACATAGAAAATTCGATGTTAATAAAATAAAATTTAATTCCTGTTTTTAAATTATGTATTCGATGACAATTAATATTAATTATTTATTATTGTTAATTTATTGACTATTACTTTTATGTCCAAAGGTAATATTGAACTGGAGGATTTTTCACCATCTTTATTGGACGATTTTTATAGCGACGAGGAGGCTACCGCAAGCATACCTCCCCTTCTGTCTAAAACCAAGGCACCTTCTGCATCAAGGGCCTCCACTACTAAAGTGTCGCCAATGACAACAACAGGCAACACCAGTTCCTTTTACCCTTATGAAGAGGAAACGAGTGGGGACGGTGACATTTTTTCCTCCCCAGCTGCACCGCAATACTCCAAGAAGCCAACCTTCACCACCAAACCTTATGCTGGTAGTAATAGCGATGGCCTTGTTAAAGCTACCATTACCGCCCCAGAAGTAGTCCAAGTACCTGCACGATTGTTCTCGCTTCTTAAGGAAGTCCATGCGTGTCTTCGTGACTTACCTGCCCATAAAATTGTCACCTGTTTTGCCGAAAAGGCACCCAAAGTTACGGAATTTCTCACGGAGTGGTGAGTTTGAGATGGGTAAAATACGCTTCAAAAAAATTAGATTTTACGCACTAACCATTTTAATAATGGATACTAGAAATAATGTCACTAAACATTTCTTGAAATCTAGAAATTAGTTTGATTTTGATTTTAATTATAACTTTTTTAACTTATCTTATATATATATTCATGATTTGTAATTGGTATGCGTTAAGCTCTTCTTAAATAGCACGTTATATAAAAGTAAGTTGTTATTCAAAATTTTGTATTTATTTTCTCAGTATTATTTTCACTAGATCTTGATGTTAATATGACATTAATATATAGTTATGTTAGAGGACAGCAATGTAGGTAATTTGATGACGTGTAAGCCCTTTATGTACAATATGCAATTATTGTACATAATTTATTACAATAATTATTTAAAGTTTGCTAGTAATTTGTAAAACTATTGTTTTAATAAAACCCAATTATATATACTATACTAACTCTTTGAGTCAGTGACTATAAATATTTATTGATATACATTTATGGACACATTATTTAATGAATTAAGATGTCACTTTATGCCAGTAGTTTAAGTCACAGAGTTCAATGTTGTATCTATCAAAGCAAGTTAGGATGATTTATTCATCGGAAAATGTATGTATGGTTTTTTAATAACTGAGAAAATACTCTCAATTCTACTTTATTATATTTTACACGTTACTGCTAAACATTTTCTATGTAATGCTAAGAAGTGTAAAATTTGAATTAATATACTCAATATCTGAGCGGCTTTAATACTTTTAGTAATATTTTTTAAATCCGCTTCTCATGAGGTAACCCCTCTCCTCAGGCGAAATCTCATTGTGTAGAGAGCCACATTGCTATACTATTAACTTATATAGGTACACATTCTGATTTCATTCTGAAAGAAGATTTATCTCAATATTGTATTCGTCAGGCATGTAATAGAAGGATTTATGCTTGGTTTTCTTCTCCACTATCAGGGATAGGATTGGGCCCACACTGATACCAACTCCAGCAATTGCTACTGAGAATGTAAAACTGAAATCCGATTTGGACTCTCCATCTTGTCAACCGCATCAACGCCCCTCTCTAGCTCATCCTGTTTTCAAGTCATCGTCCACCCCCTTTGCATCGACTTTCAAGTCAACATCTCCTGTTGTAAGTGGATCTGCAGCAACTATTTCAACCACCAACTTCTTCTCGAATGCCCCCAATCTTCTAAACAAGAACAATCTGCTCAAGGTACTCAGTGATTTAATTAATCTTCGGTTGATCTTAACGTCTTATCGTATTTTAATTGGTCATAGATTTCTGAATTATATTCTGCTTTAAATTGTTCCTCACAGATATGAAATTTTGCTTGTATGTGTACTAACTGTCCATTATAGCATAGAGTATTATGGAAAGTGACTTTCTGTAATATCGATAAAAAATCAATTTAGGTATTAACCTTTGGTAGCTTTTCAATTTGATATATATATATAATATTTAAATGTATTAATGTAAATACAATTGAAATATATTTAAATGTAGTTTAATAACATCTTTAACATGTAAAATTTTACATCCTAACGGGCAGGTAAAATTAGAAAATATATACAAAATAACAGCGTTTAAAATAAATTGTATGTACACATTTATATATTAAAATGTAATTTTAAATAATCAGTGTTATTTTACATAATAAATCTACATATTTTGTCTAGCGTGTTCTGATGCACCGAGCCAATTTTTATGTATGAGTGCCTGTGAAGGAATACGACGTACCCGTATTCTATTAAAAATAGATTTGTTCAGTTTTTTGTTTCACAAATGTTAGTGTTTGCTACCAACATTTACGAAAAAAGTAGATTGTGTGATTGATACGACTATAAACTGTTAATTAAAAGTGGTTATTTCACAGCCAAGGATAAAGGTAAGTTCATAAATATATAATTTTGCATTTTTGTAATAGCTAAAAATTTGCTGGCAATATGGAAGCGCATATGATAATATTGAGTTGTTTCTCAGTCAAAAGAGAAATTTCATTAATTTTCTGTTTATTATCAGCTTATTCGATTTAGAAAATTTTCATTCTGATTCTTTTTCCGAAAAATTAATCAAGTATTTAACATTTGCTGTAAAAATATTAAAGTGTTCTAATGAAAGTTTTGTGCTTTTAAATGTTATTAACATTAAAGTGTTTTGAAAAGTTTAAATGATAATTATACAATCAATCTTGAAAAATATATATATTGTTTTGTAGTGTACGTATTATAATAAAAATATTATACACCTTTTATCTTCATATCTCAATTTTTTTAGTTCTAAAACTAGAAATATTGTTTTTTAATTTCATGTAAAATTTGTTGAAATCTTATACGATCTAACTAGTTATAAAACATGTATACCATTATAGGATTGATAAATCGTTATAATTTAAAGCTGCACAAATTAACAGAGATATTTAAATATTATTAGTGCATATGACTATGGATATGATTTGAATTAAACAATATGTATTTGTAAACGCAAAATACAAAGATTGCATGAAAGAATGTATAGGTTCTTAATTTTTGTATTTCATTAATTGATTGTTTTGTTTATTCTTTAAATCTGATGAAAATTATACACTAATAAACTCAACACAAGCTTAATAAATTTAAAAAAAATTGAACTACGTCACGGTTTTTACTGGAGCATTCATACAGTTTTTCATACAGACTTCATACAGGCTTATTTATTAGAGAGATATTTCAAATTTTGCATGCTTTCACTACATTTTGTTTTATTTTTGTTATATATAGATTATTTAGCATATTTTATTTCAATCTGTGCAAGGTAAGTTATGTTTACAAAAACACTTTATACGGTATCTATATTATTATATGATATTACTTAAATGTAAACGAAATGTTGTATATAATAAGAAATGTTAGTCTTCAAATTTCCCAGCGTATACATAGGATTATACAATTAAATATATTTATGAAATGCACTATTCATTAGAAAAGTTATGCAAAATATATTTTCTAAACAACCAATATTTCACCATTAAATATGTATGTGTATTTATTTACTTTGATTGGATGCAGGTTTTTTTTTAGAAAAAAATTTTAAATAACAAAAAATAGATGTGCAACAATTTTTTCTATCATTTTCATGTAAACTTACATGTTATAAAACGATCGAACATTTACATCGTTAATGAAATTTTACATCTTATTTTTAACAGTGTTGAATTATTGGCTATACTATATCGTATTTTTTAAATTTATAGTTTTTTTAGAAAACATATTCATTTCAGTGCATGTCGGCATCGTAAATATGAGTTTTAGTTATATGAGCTATAAACTATATAAGCTAGTTTTAGATTTTCCTACGAAGATATTCAAATTTAGTTAAAAAAACAAACTAATCTGTATGCTTCACTTTTTCAAGTTATAATAAGTTTCAATTTAACAGTTCATGTCGTTAGAATAATCCAATATATTAGCATAGCTATTTAAAACAATTTAGTTATATTGATAAACAGAAGTGTGTGTGTAAATTATATCAAACATTTTAATTAAACAATTTAATTGTTATTTAACTATTTAACTATTATGTTATAACGACTTTTCAAGACATTTTTATATTTTTCAACCCACCCCACACAAGCCTTTTTTCTGTGGTTGTCACTGCTAAATTAACGTGTGTACTCTTCCAAAACATATTAGAAGACAAGTGCAGATCCATCGCTCACACCAATGTCACGACATCGTCAGCTTGTTAGCGATATTCTTGGCGACAGTGATGCGGAAGACGATAGCTTCATTGGAGGAGGAACCAAAGCCGCCCAATTAAAGGACGCCAACGACCTTGATGACTTTGCCTTTTCTGATGAAGAAGATGAGCGATGTAAACTCTTTATCAGCAAGACACCTGCAGTCTCAACCGGCACTTCCAGACGGTCTTCATTGGCACCACCAGCAGGCGAGATTCGACGTCCTGTGACACCTTTGGTGAAACTGACAAACGTAGCAGACCACGATGGCGAGGTCTTTGTGCCTCTCAATACAGCTGCTGGCAAGAGCAAGTGGTGTGAGTGGCTTAGTCGTTTTAGATTTCTGTCTGTTCGTTTATTATTATTGTTATACGCTTGAACGACGAATATCATATAATGTGGTAAAATCAGGTTTTATTGGATGAATGTGCTAAGCTTAGTAATTCGATGCCATCATATTGCAGCTGTATTACAGTATATTTACACAATCGGTCACGTTAACTGATTCTGTTATATTTAGATTTTCAGCATAAATTGCTTTTTTTAATCCAATTAATGAATAGAATTTTTATATTAATCCTTGGAAAACATGTTTAAAATTCAACATGAATACATAAATTATACTTTATACCATAATATGTTATATTATGTATAGTATACAAGTATAACATGAAGACAACTTAACAAGGAAATAATAAATTTAAATATATTATATTGCATTATAAAGAGATTTTAAAAATCGTCTTAAAAAGACTAGGTTTTTTGAAAATCTGAAAAGGAAATAAACACGTATATTTAAGTGTAAATATGAATTATAGTCGTTTTGGTCATGTTGATTTAATAATTTGCATTATATATTTTATTTGAATATATTATTAAATCAATAATTAAATAGGTGACCAATGAAACTTCCCAAAGCCTTTATCTCTAGTGTAATTAAAGTTTTGCCATTTTTATTTTCTACTTTATATTTGATTAATCGCCATTACATTTAAAAAATCATAATGTAGAATTAATTATAATTTAACATGTTCAATATAGTTTTGTCTTTAAAAGGTAATGAATGAATCTTATTATTAAAAATATCTCAGTTTTTGGCGTAGCATATTACAATTTGTATGTAGAATTTGTCAACAAATTTTATCTATTACTAATTGTATTACTTTACTTAATATATTTATTTTATCTAACACCACAATGTATTAATGCGTTTTAATTTGCCCCAATTTAGACAATATTTTTATATGTCCAATGTGAGTGTAACACCCTGTTTATTAACTATATTTCAAAAGGGTTTTATATATATTATTTTCTGTCGATGGCGGAAATCTGGAAGAATCACTTCCAATATAATTTATAATTACGGTAATTTATTAAAATTCGAGAACGTACTAAAAATGTATCTATTATTCATAGATTGAAACAATACAAATTAGCGCACATCAAAATTGCTTTGATTAACTCATTTGAATATAATATCTATGTGCTAGTTTTATACAAGTTTATACATCTGAAAAGTTTATCATTTCTATTATCATTCAGTATTTTAATTTGTAAGATTTTTTACTAAAACTGTATTGGTGACTTGGTTAAAACCTACTATTTCAACCTAACAACCACATTGCAGCCCCACCTACAAAAGAAGCTTCCCAATTTCGCGACCAACCCGACGACGGATCCACAGGCGAGTTCGACTCTGAAACATATCCGCACTCATCCCAGATGATGGACAGCTTTCGTCGGGTTTTTGGCCTACAGACCTTCCGGCGGAACCAGCGTCAGGCGGTAAACTGTGCCCTCTTAGGGAGAGACGCATTTGTCATCATGCCAACGGGGGGTGGTAAGAGTCTTTGCTATCAGCTCCCAGCTCTCGTAACACAGGGGGTTACAATCGTCATTTCGCCACTGAAGTCTCTCATTCTCGATCAGGTTTCGAAGCTGCAGTCCCTGGGAGTAAGTATTTGACTTTTATAATAAGTATTATAGCAATTTAACTAATATTTTTACGGTTTATATTATTATTTATGAGCCTTTAATATAATTAATTTCAACTCTTTCTAATTTAATAATAAACATTTTTGATATAAACAAAATTTGATAACATTCGAATGGTATGACACCTGGGGCATATCGTGACACTGTTAAATGTTTCGTCTCATATATATTTAATGTATTTGTTATCCATATGAACCAATATAATATTTTATAATACATCTTGAAGATGAATAATTTTGGATATTTCAATAAAAATTTCTAATTTTAATTTAGCTAGTTAAATTAAATTTTTATGATAGTTTTACAAAACATTTTTCAGTACATTACAATAAATATTGTATTATAGTTCCTATTTTATTAGACAATTTATTGATTTTAATTTTATATTAAAGTCCGTAAAGGTGACTTAACTTGATATCAAAATATGTGAAACTCTATTAATATTTTGCTATGATATTTATTGATTTTTCTATTACAATTAATATTCAAACTACAGAGCATATTATAGCAGTAAGTCTTGGTGTTCGATTGGTTGTTAATATTATTACTTTGTGTATATTTTGTAGTATCCTGCCTGAACTAGTCCTATTTACTGCAATAATGCAAAATCAGTGTGATATTTATTATGAATATTACTTCTATCTCAGGTTAATGCTACTCAGCTTTCTGGAGAAATGTCTATGGCGGATTCAGATCGGATTTATCAGTTGCTTCGATTGCAGACAATTTCTATTAAACTTCTCTATCTTACACCTGAAAAGGTACGTCATAGTAATAATGATATCATAACCATTCCTTTTTATTTTAAACAATATATAGTAATATATACTTCATAATAGTAATAAAATACTTCACATGCAGTACTTTATGTTGTTGTACTATAATATTGATTAAATGATTAAAGAACGTTTTATAAGAATTTGCTATATTTACATTAAGCAAATTATTCTAATTGTAGTAGTTTAATTTTTTTACCGGTTTTCTTTAAAATAGATAATGGCATCGGATAAGCTCAAACAGTGCCTCGAGTCTCTCTACAACCGGAAATTACTCGATCGTTTTGTGATTGATGAAGCTCACTGCGTTAGTCAGGTATGAATATCAATGGAAGCCGAACACGAATTCATTGCATTATTATGTTAATTTGATTTTCATTTTTATTATAGTCTTTGTTTTCATATAAAACGTTTAATCAGGGATTACTATAATAGTTACTTAAAGTATTTCCTGCGTTTAATATTTTGTTACGTTCTTACAGTGGGGTCACGATTTCCGTCCAGATTATCGTTGTTTAAATCTCCTTCGTCGACGCTATTCGGGAGTTCCAATGATGGCCCTTACTGCAACTGCTACTCCAAAAGTTCGACAAGATATTCTGGTTCAACTTGGCATGAACTCTACCAAGTGGTTTGTCCTCTTTTTTTATAACTTCATGTCGTGCATTATTTTGCGTAATTGTGTTTTAATGAAAATGAAATAACTCTGAAAATGTGTGTTAGTTTTATCTTCATATAACCATTATAGTGTTTTTGTTATTAATACGACAACACTATATTTTATTTAAAAAAATAAACATATTTAATTTTTATATTTTGCTTCTCGGAACGTAATCGTTACTATTATCGACTATATTCGACTTTGAGAATACTTAGACACGTATCAGTTATTAAAATATTAATACTTAGGTTGTAGGTATAATTTCTAAAATTTTGTTGGTGATATATATTACACAATGAAAACTATTCGTCTCTCTGACAGAACAGTTTAAAAATAGTATGTAGTAGTACCTAAACGTATAAGTGTATCTGTAAGGTTTGATCGTGCATCTGGTTATAAGTTAGTTAATAAGTACTTAAAAAATACTTTTAATGTAAAAATAACTAGAAAAAATATTATTAACATCCACTTCAAGTATATTTCGTAAATGTTTTATCTAGCCTGTACGCCGATTGATATTATTTAATAATCATTATTATAATCGATTATATAAATTCCACTCACAAATTAATTCGATACTGCATTAATTAATATTATTAAGTTTTTAATTTAGGAGTAAGTTTATCATTTCCAAATTTATAGCTCATTGCATTTGATCCCATTAATCAATCTAATAGTGTATAAATGTTAAAATCTGCCAAAATATATGAATTTGGTGTAATGATATGGCCAGTGGGTGTCTGCTCACCTAGCTCAACTTTGCTAATCTTTGTGTCTCCTTATCTCTTTACAGCTGCTAAGGAAGAGGTGGAACCGCCGGCAGAAGTTGAGGAAGAACCCACTTTAAGTGAAACAACATCTGGTTACTGGCAAGGAGGAAGAGGTAGCAACAAGGTATTCTATCACTAATTTTTGTCATTTTGTAGTTCTGTTTAATGTGATATTACCATGAACGAAAAGCTATTTTAAATGTGTTAATTAGGGCCAGTTGCTGTTAGTGTTTATAATATTTATTTTTACAATGTTTTTACTATTGAATTAAATTTAAACTAGTGACTCTTACTTAGATAAGTGTTTTTTGCGCTGAATCTACAAAAAAGTCCTCTACTCTCAATATAAACTTCTGGTGATATATTTAGTATTCAAAATGCATTTTATGTATTTTAAAAATGCAAAATTGTACAGATATTTTAATTATCTACAACTTCATTATACTTTGCAGTGATAGGAGTTATACTCTTTATTGAAGAATAATGATCGTTTTTATATTGCACAAAAACATAAGTATCAATGAGACAATTTAGACGAATTATTGTGTAATAAATGATGGTACTAATTAATTTGTATTAAAATTACTGTTAAATGGATATAATGTATCTTGAGTAATAAAGTTTAGATCATTAAGCAAAATTATGGTGAATGCATGTGAAGTTTAAAGAATTATAATTAAATATATGTACTCGTATGTATTTGATATATAATTTGGGGGTGAATAATACACTTTGAATAACACTGAATTATGTAGGTATCAGATTCTGTGTATAAATAAACTTTCACGAATATAGATTTTTTTAATGAACAATAATAATAATTCCGGTCAATAAATAGGCACGTACTTATCTATCTCTTTATAGGGTTACTGAATCAAAATTTCATTTTGTGTATTTATTTTAATCCCAAACGGCGCTTTTAGGATAAATTTATTGTTTTATTTCATCGCGGTTTTGCAAAGCATTGTTCTACTCAAAACTCTAAGAAAGTCATCAAACCAGGATTCGAATCCTACATATACCAACTTTCAACCCTAATTTTTCAGCGTTATCGCGGAAAGGGCCGGGGTAACAATGGAGGCAGTGGCGCAAAGCGAGCCAAGTTCAACGTTCGTCAATGGAAAACAGCGGCGAAATCAAAAGGAAGAAGTACTGGTAGGGGACGATCCAAGAGTACTTTTGGCGCTTTCGCTCCTCCATCTACCAGTTCTTCCGGATGGAAAGGGTGAGTTATGAGAGGGATAACCAGTCCAACTCTAGGCGATTCTAGTTGGGTATATTTGGGAAGGCTCTTCGATATGTCTTTTTTTATTCATGTTAACATGTGTAATTTTTACTTTCTATAATAATTGTTGTATATTTTATTATAATTTGCACATATACAGATATAATAATACATGGAAAATTCAAATTATGCACAATAGGTAAATTAAAAATGTTAATAAATTATCAGAGAAATTTCATAGAAATCGCCGTATTGTTTAATATGGAAAAATAGTAAAATGATAATATTTCATTTTGTGACTGATTGTGCAATACACGAATTACATAGTTTTCTATCATAGGTTAGCAGCAATTCATTGAGCATAACAAACCTTTTGTGCTCAAATTTTGATAATTTTCAGAAATTGCTCTTTTACTATTTGAGATGGTCATCTCTGATCGTAGACCATCTTTGCTTGATAGACAATAGCGCGCTATCTTTGCCGGTCATTTGCAGCATGAGAGCATCAGCTAAGCAGTTTTCCTGTCCATTCTCAAATGTTATCAGCATATTGGATTCTTAATATTCCTTTATTGCGTGTTCCTTTAGTGCTCCTTTGAACTACTGTTTTCGTCATTTCATTTCTCTTCAGCTACCTTGAAATAGGCGTCTCCAAATCCACATATCCGAGGAGGCGATCTTTTCCATATATTTTCTCTTGAGAGACCAAAATTTGTTTCCGTATCTGAGAACTGGCCAAATTATTTATGGAATTCAACAGTTTTACTGTTAAAGTGTATTTAGAAAACTGCGGCTATTTCAGACTTCAGTGATTCGCCGTGGCTATACGAACAGCAATGTCGTTTGGGCAATCTCCATACTCATTTTTCACAGAGCCCAGATACTTAAAGCTGCTAACTTTATAAATCTACACTCCATTTAGTCGATATTCGCTGTTCTTTTGCTTTTTACTTACTGTCATGTATTTGGTTTTCTTGATGTTCAACCTCAAAAGGTGTTTTTTGCTTGATCATGATTGCTGCTATCAAGCATGCTGCTTTGCATTTCTGTTGTTGATTTTCCTATGAAAGCTGGGTCATCTGCGTACCTGGCATTGCTGATCAATCTTCCTCCTTTGCTTACGCTATTGTTTTCTATGTTTGCTTCTCGCATATGTTCCCTGTAGATGCTAACCAAATGTGGAGAGACGATGCAGTCCAGTCTTACACCTTTTGGATAGGGTATTCTTAAGTGTAATCGTCATTTCATCATTACATCGAATGACAGCCGTTAGATTTTTGTATAGTGATTTCAAGAGGAACATAATGTGGGAAGGGAAACCCATTTATGTCTTATTGCAAAGAATTATACACATGGCTCACGCTGTCAAAGGCTTTGCTATAATTAATAATTGTGATTATTGCTTTATTGTTGTATCAATGATATTTTATATGATAACTCGGATCTGTAATTTAAGCCTTTCGTTGGTTTTTCGTTTCTTTCCGAAAGTTTTGTTCTTCGGATAATTCAACTTCAATTTTTTCTTTCATCCTTTGGAGGGAAAGAAAAAATTGTTACTGGCATAACTAATATTAGAGTGCAATCGTTCTATACTTCGAGCAGACATTTTCTAGTGCTTCTTGCTTGTGTACAACAATAAATTATTGCTCTTCCAGTCATAAGTCTACGGGGATTCAGATTTTGTAGCAAAGAAAATGGAGTGCTTCTATTGTTTTCTTGAGGCCAAATCTGATAAGTTCTTCTAGAATACCGTCTAGTCCTGCAGATTTCCAAGTTTTAACTGTTTGTTTGCGGTTTTGGTTTCACTCGAAAGAGTGGTGGGTCTATTTTAGTTATGTCCTTACTTTCTATGTTGCTTTCGTTGTTTTGTTTTCCAATTAATTCAGAGGCATATTATTCACTCCTTGTAAGCGCGGTTTTTGGATCGGTTAAGGTGATTCGAGCATTGTTGTTGACAATTGACAGTAAATAACACAAGAATAACAGACTGATATGTTGTTTCATTAGTTTTCTCATAGAGTAAGAGTGGCAAGTGTTGTCACTGTAATTTTGCTTAATGTGTCTTGTCTTATTTATTAATAAGCCCTTAAAACTTTACAAATTTAATAAATGTTATTATAAAGTTGTGTAATTATTATTTATATAGTTAAGTTTCATTCTACTTTTCAGTAATATTAAGGTTATATTTTAACTGCGCTTTATTTTGTTAAACAGCAGCACACAAAATGTAGTCATTTTTTATTAATTTACTTAAATATATGTATTACATATTGTTACATACTACTGTTGACTTACAATTTTTTTCAGTAGTATAAAATTATATTTTGTGAAGTTTGTATATTTTATTAGATATACAGAACACAATTTGCTTAATTTAATCAAGTCAAAATGTCAGGCAATAATATGGCTATCTCCATTAAAATTAGTGTGTTATAACAAAAAAAAATCATTTACGTCATGTATTTTGCAAGTGATAGATCTTAAGTTATTTAATGGTTTATAATTTTTCCCTTATTATTTTCTATTGACATGTTACGTTTAGATGCAAAATTGTAATTTCCTTTTTTTTACAGAAAAGCTACAAAAGGTGCGAGCTCTTCTGGAACATATAAACCCGGATTACTGAAGATTAGCAAACAATAATACACTATCTCAGTCACCATAATCTTCCAGATATTTTCATTGCTTAGACCAATAAATTGTGATTAACGATTAATTTGAGTATTTTATGTATTTTTCGCTATTTTAATATTAAGGCATTTTTCCATTTGCATTTAATATTGTTTTACTTCTATATGAAGATTTCATGATGTTATACTTTACCGTATTTTTTATATGTATATATGTTATTTTTATAATAAAGTATTTTATTAAAGATATACTTAAGGTTTTATCATTTATGTAATTGTTATTATCAAAGAGAATATTGCGTATAAAACGTAGTCAATAGGTTACTGTTTAATTAAGATTTGGGTTTAATTTTAGCACCCGCTGTTTTTTTAGTTATACAACTATAAAGTATATTTGTACTTTGTAGGTTCAAGTAAACCAGGTACCATATTTTTCCTGATAGAGTTTATCAATTAATGGCGAAATTGTATCAAGCTGTTGTGTTATTTTCAGAGTAATATATTATTATACATACGTATAATAAAAGACTACAGTAAAGTATGGATAATTATGAAGTACAGTTCACAATAAAATTATATTTATACTGATTCTGGATAAAGTTAACCATTCAATTACTTTATATTATTTTCTAAAAAACATACAATAATGAAACGCAGGAAAATTCTAAAGTATAAATGAATTAATGGACTGTATATTTTGAAAATTAACGTATACATAACGTAAAAGAACATATCAAAGGGTTAGCGAAAAAAATAATATATATTATGTTCAATGCATTTAATTCATCTCATTTCAAAAAATGAAACAATTAGATCATAGATAAGCAAAATAAAGTTATTTTGTGGAAAACGTGATATGCAAAAATAAAGACTAGGCAATATTAAAAACCAATAAATTATGTTTATATAAAAGGGAGTTACCAATAATTTTACAAAATGGGAATAAAACAAAGGTAAATAATTGGAATTTTAAGGGGAAAATATAAGTAGGTACAGTGGAAATTCATTAAAATTTTGATTTGCGGTAGTATATTGACTTGCTTTTTTAATAGCTCGATTTTCAAGAATGTAATAATTTAAAAAAATTCATTGTGTTTGTCTACATAAGCAATAGGTAGGTACATGTCACTGATTAAATGTGGTAAAGCTACTTTTATAAGTATACAAAAATAACATACAAAAGATGTCACTAAGTGGAAGTAGTTACATTATGCTTAATTATGTTGAGTAGTAAAAGTTTCACATGGTTTAAATGTCTTTAGTTAAAAAACTACTATATATAAATGTTGATACAGGTTCAATAAGTGTATAAAAGTGTGGTTCCAACATTATTATTTTAAAGCTATTATAAGACTACCTTTTACACATTATGAAACAGTCAAATATTAAAACGTACCAATTACGACAGAATAGCTGGAGATGGCATCTACTAGATACATCTGTTTATTACATTAAATCCAACAAAGTATTTATTACAATTTAAAAATAAATGAATCATTGATAAGTTATAATTTAATAATTGCGAATCTTTTTAGTCCTACATTAACAAAACTCGCTGTACGATTCAATGTTACATCAAAGTAACATTAAAAAAAATAATTTACAGCAATCTTTTAGATCAATTCCTAAAACACAATATTTGAAATAAAAAATGGTTGGTAGAATTCTGTGATTCCACCGTGAGATGTGAAATTTTAATGTCGTACATATTACATGAGTAAACGAAATTAAATTACGTTAATGGTATTAAAAATAGATATATGTAATTTTAAAATCCATATGACAAGTGTATATATTTGTATGTAGAATTTTGTTAATGTTGTACACCAGTAAGCATATTAGAAAAAAAATATGTTCCATTTTTAAAAACATTAAACTTATGACATTTATTATTCATTTCTAACTGCGAATGAGTCAATAAAATATATATTTCGATCTTGTACGTTTAATAGTTCTATACCTTATTACGTTTTAATTGGTTTGAAATTGGTTTTTTTCTTCACCTTTTCCTGTAATGGAAGTGATTGATCGATTTTCTAATAATTCATATAAATTTATAGAAACGCAAAATTGGAGTTCTTTATTAAATACGGATTATTAAATATATAATATTACAATATTTTGTACACTACAATCGTAAAAACGATCATAAACAGTTTGCCGTTAGCTGCTATATAAAGAATGGGAAGGATCCATGCGACATGAACTATCAAGGCTGTTATTATTCTGGAAGGCCCTCAATATGCTTTCCATAGTATTTGGTGAGTAGATCCCTATAGCCGGGTCCAGTCTGAGTGATAAAGAGGGCAGCTGAAGCGGGTCTACCAACTGTAGGACTGCCACTGTAGCTGGCTGCGGCGGACCGTGTCCGATCGATAACCGCCGAATGAGAGCCCCCTCTGCCTGCCCCAGTTGTGCCTACACCTCCACCAGTCACGGACCCTCTGGCCTGTTGCTTCTGGTGCCGTTGGTGGTTAAAATCGCGGGCGCGACGACGCATATCTCCCTCGTAGCTGTAGCCATTTGAAGGAGTGCAAGCAAGAATGTTAATTAAAGTTATTTAAAATGTTAAACTTGGACTAGGGGTTACTGTCGATGGAGTAAATATGTTTTCCTGATATAAACACAGATATATGGAACATACCCAAGCAGTGCCAAATATGCATATAAAATCAGATAATTTATAAATACTAACAAAACTAGAAAACAAAGTTGTAGTTAAAATCATATTATAAGTATAATACAATGTATATTTTGGACCAAATTCAATATCTAATTTTTAATTACACATTTTTAGATGGTTCAGTAACAAACATCTAACAAATATTTTAAATTGTGTCAAATTTACTGTGTGTAACATTATTTCTGTGACAACACATAAAAAAATTGCATTAAAATATTTGAAAATGCGTCATTAATTTTTCTCACAACACTATTGATCCTTCAATCTCTTATCAACTTGCACCTCTCACAAAATCTTTGCTTCTGGATTATTGACTATTTCTCTGCGCGTTTTTTTCTTCGTATTTGCTAATTCTGTTCGGTCCTTTCTTGCCTGCATTACTTCTGGTGTTTCTCAAGGAAGTGCGCTCGGTCCAATTATTTTCGCTTTGGCGATTAATGATCTTCGTCCGCTATCTAGTAAGTCCATTCTTATTAACTACGCAGACGACCTTAGCTTCATTCACAATTCTATCAGCATCAATGAAGACGAGCTCTCTTCCAAATGGGTGCACTTCACTGAGTAGGCCAACACCAAAAATTTCAATAAATTACAATAAAACTAAAATCCTCAACATCTCTTCTTCTCTTCCTATTACATCCTCTATCCCTCTTCTCGCCCCTGATAGCTCCCAAATTGAATCCCTTCCTTCTAATAAATTTCTTGGAGCTTGAAGTAACCTTGTCCTTTCATGGTCTCTTCTGGAATCTGCATATTATGAATAGTTCTCGCCAAGCTTTCGCCTGCCTCTTCTTTCTGCGCAATCTTCGTATATTCAACTGTCCC
>JAYRBW010074683.1:0-25421 GCA_036023295.1 Invenusta paracnida
CTCCCTTTATCTTTCTCTGTCTGTCTCTCTCTATCTCTCTCTCTCTCTCTCCGACTCTCTCTCTCTCTCTCTCTCTCTCTCTCTAAAATGAACAGCGTCCCTCTCGAGGGCAAACAACGAGCCATCACAGCAGAAACAATCCCCGCTCTCATCAAGATGCTCACTGATTCCTCTACTGACGCCAGAGCAAATGCCGCTGGAGCACTATCTTTGTAAGCATGCTTCACTCTTTTCATTGGGGTAGTTAGATCACAAAAGTATATGTATATAGAGAGAGACAACGTCATTAATACATATATTTTCACTGGCGGAATAAAGTCGTTCATCCAATCAAATGAGAATTCACGTGACTTTAACTATAGAGCAGAAATTACAATCAATTCATTTTCATGTGATTGAAAATCAATCCTACGGCTTTGATATTTATTGACTTGAAAAATATTTTTCTCAGCTTTCAACTAATATCGAAGATAACGGAATCGATTAGTTTAGTCAAATACGTTCAATACAAGATAATAATTTATTTAAAAGTTATGTCTATCTGCTGGCAAGCTTTACAGTAAAATTCTACAAACAAACAAAAATAACAAACTTTATCATCAAATTCCTCCGTTTTTTGTTCAAACAATTAATCCATTGCCCGCTCTTCTGATTTCTCCGGAGATTAAGGCTTTTTTAGTAGATGATGGTACATGTGATGAATACGGAAGGATAGTACCACTATAGATGTCTTTGAAATAAATTCTAGATGTAAGTTTAAGTTCACTGAGTCTGATGTCGCAGTCCAAGAAACTTAGAGAGCCCGTTGACGATGGTGTCTCAAAGGTGAATTTGATTTTATCACTGACTTCATTCGCTGTCGTTAAGATGTCTTCTGGTCTGATGTTAACTTCATTCCAGGTTATAAAAATGTCGTCTATGTATTTCTTCTACCAGGGTCTAATATCAAGTTTCTCTTGTATTTGTCTCTATATGGTCCATGTATATGATAGCAAATTTGGGGGCCAGCGGATTACCCATAGAGAGACCACTCTTTTGCTGGTAGGTTTCTTTTTCAAAAGAGAAGAGTCGTTATTCAGAGCTAGTTTCGTAAATCTATGAAATCTGTAGTCCTCAGATTCTTGAAGAAGGGCTCTTGATCTTTATGTATCATGAAGAAATCATGCATTACAGTGGACAGTCCTCTGTCCTTAGTGCCATCTTCCCTTGGTATGCTCCCATATAAATTGCAAACATCCAGTGAGGCAAAATATTCAATGTTGCAAGTATCCAAAGACTTTAGCCAATCGATGGATTGATCTCCGTCCTTGAGATGTGCTTATATCAAAGGTAAGAAGTTGTTAAGTTTGGAAGATAAGCCTCCAACGAGCAAAGTTGCTGATCCGTCAATGGCTGCTACAATAGGCCGTCCCTTGAGTCGTCCTTCCTTGTGGTCCTTAGGTAAAATATAAGACGAATTCGGAGAAAGTACGGAGCATCTACAGTTCATGAAGAATTTGCATAAGTCGGGGTGTCAATGTTCTTATATATTTGTTGTGCACTGAGGAAGCCGTAAGGCGAAACGTTTACAATATACAAATTTAAGTATCTGAAGACTCTGTGTTTGATTCTTTTTTATTACAATCCAGGTACGTAGAAACCCCCTTCTTATTATAATAATATATCCTTCTTTACTGACTTTGCGTCCCACTTTATTTTTATTATTATTATTTGCTTACATGCTTATTACTATGTTTACTTACTCCATTTCTAACCAATGTGCACGATTCCCAACTGTACATTTGAACTCCCTAAATATATATATATATTATTATTATTAAAATAGTCCCTATTGGGATAGTACCATTCATATTCCAGTACCGATAATATTAATTTTCAAATCTACAATGTAAAATTTTCTTACAAATTTTCTTAACTATACCAATTATTTTATTTTATTATAACGGTGTCCGTTTTCCCATGTAGCAGTACTACTTAACGATTATTTTCATTCTACGAGTAATAATATGATATAAATTACATTTTAATAGTATGATATTTTAACCATTCATTTCCTATATTTGAGGTATTATTCGTATCAATATTGTATTATAACATGAGTAAGATTAACTTCTGAAAATTAGTATATAATATATATTGGTATTATTCGTATCAATATTGTATTATAACATGAGTAAGATTAACTTCTAAAAATTAATATATAATATATATTGACACTTACATTTAATGAGTTAATAATAAGAATAACAGTGCACATTTATACATTTAAAAAATTATTATTTGACGTTGAAAAACCTTTAATTTTATTACTTTTAAAGTATTAGTTAAACTAATAATACACAATTTGATGTGATGTATTTAACCCTTCCAAACTATGTTATTTTGTTGATTTAAAACTGAAAGCAAGTTTTATTCCTGTCGTGTATTACCCCGTCGTCTATCAGTATTACCATAACAACCCGCGGGAAGTACACAGCAATCAATTCGAACGCGATTCCTCCATTACTGGAACTAATCGATGACGATGTCAGTGAAGTTCGAGTCAATGCTCTCAAGGTATTCTTCTGTTTGTTTGCAAACTCTACATACGAGTTGTAACTTAACAATTGGGTTATTATTCAATTAAATGTCACTTTTTGTATTATTTGTTTATTAACTTAAAATTCATAGGATTTTGACTTTATAATTTTGTAACCCGGTTTTTATTATAAAATATTTTAGCGAAAGTAAACATTATATATTTCATTTTATTTATTTGTGAACTGTATAATTTGCATTTACAATATAATATTTTCTAAAAATAATGCAGTTTTCTTTACATAATTCTAGCAAAATGTTCGCTGACCTTTGTTTATTAAATTATGCGTGTATATTATGAAATTTCTAAAAGAGTTCATCGCTCTTTTTTGACATAAAGTTGTTTCATAATAAATTAGACTTCTTTCTTCCTAGATATTATGAAACCTTTGATACATGTACTTCACATATGTATGTATTTGCTCCTTCATTAGGCGATCACCTGTCTATCAGAAGCTCCTGAAGGCCGTCGAGTACTCTTGGACCACATTGATCGGGTGAGGGCTTACTAGTTAATTGTTTTTCTTCTGATTTTTAATATTGATTGCATTAATCCATGAATTTGTTAAAATGCTAAGTTTTAATACAAAAATCAGTCATACAATTTTCTGATAATTAGAAACACAATTAATATTATGTTTGGTTCTGTTTTGTTTTCTTACAACAATTATTTCATATTTAATTGCATTTAAGATTCGCCTTCGAGAAGAGGACAATATTGCATCAGTAGCTAAACACGCTAAAATCGCTGTCAAAGTCATCACATGGTTACCTTAAACTAGATATCTTTGAACATTCTTTTTTCTTTCTTTAACAATGTGATAATCCAAACTTATACTACATATTAGCAAAAAATGATAATCCTATGCATTAAGGCAATTTAACTGGGATTCAACTCAATAAGTAATATTTATATTGTGTTGCATATTTTTTCTATATTTGTATTTCAATAAAATGCATATTTATATAATACATACTATAATTATATGGCTGTGATATTGACTTATTCTTAAGAGTTTTGCTGATAAATTACTAGAAGAAATTGCATTGTATAGATAGTTTGCAAGGTAATAATTATGGGGTTTTACGCTATATCCATGATTTATTATTATATTGATACATTTTTGTATACTAATATATACATATAATAAATTTGCTATGTGATACTGTTTTCCTTTCTCGAATGTAAATCTCATCGATTTTTATTTGAATATAATAATACTTTTTACATTTATATATAAAATTAAGCACTGTTTTTCGAAGCAGAAACTGAAGGCTGAATATATAACAACCTTTCTAACAATAGAGATAATTAATGATGATAACTTAAAATATTCATCAATTTGTAATTTTATCTTCTTTTGTGAACTCATGTGAATGACTTCTTTTGTGAACTTAATGTGAACTCATTTTAATACTTTCAAAAAAGTACCCAGATAGTCTCATTTAATACAATGTATATGATAGAACCAATCAAATTACAACGATCTTAGAGATGCTCAGTAAAATTACACAATGCATTTCTAATCATAGTAGACAAATCCTAGACTGTATCCTATATTTGCTGATTATATATTTTATATACAAATATTTCAGAAAAATAAAATTTGCTAGTTTTGAAATGTTATTTAACAGATAAATGTCTTACTTAGTAAATTAGATGGTATATTAAATACCAAACTGTTATACTACAATATAATACCTTCTCTGTTTTATAAAAATAAATCTGTTTTATTTATTATTTAATGCACGCAGACTTTTAGGACAGGGGGTAGTAGTTATTAATTTTTATATTAAAATACATATCTATTTAATATATAATAATTCAGTTTATAAACATATTATAAATAGATTTTAAAAAATTAATAGTTTGACTTATAATAAAACTATTTGGAAGTAAAATGAATGTCAATTATCTCTTTAAACCCTTCAAATAAATCAAAAGTAAAAATTAATGATAACATTTTTTATAAAATATAAACATATACAAGTGCACAACCAGTGCAAAGTTCAAATATAGTGCCGAATTAAATTATAATCTTCAACTAGAGTAAACAATAATCAGAGTTATGTACAGAAGGTTGAGATACGATTGTCTTATAAGAAGTAACAAAAGAAACATCTTTGCAAGAAGTAACAAATAAACATCTTTGCAACAAATAAACAACAGTGTGTGATATTAAAAATTATAATAAACTATAAACAGAGAGAAAGGGGGAATATGTACGTGTAATCTTGGTGGGTTAAATAGAGGGGAAGACATCCTTTTGGATCAACTGTCAAAAAAACTCCGATTGCTATCTCTGCAGTCAGTAATACAAATCAGTCAATACAAATTTTATCAATTCAAATATATCTTAACTAAGGTCAAATTTAGATAACATAAAAATGATAACTATCTTATAGTTAACTGAACTACATATATTATTCAAGAATCACGATATAATACAATTCCATAAAATTATATGGTATTGATCTTGTTTTGTTAATTTAAACACTTAATTCTTTTTAATTAACTCAAGGATTTCCTAGCTTTAAATCATTTTACGCAAAAAAGTTTTAGAAAATGTATCTATTTTTAAGATCTCTGCTATAGCTATACGATTTTAATTTTCGAACAAGTAAAACACATAATAAATGGAAAGATGTTTATCGGAATTTGTTTAATATTTAATGGTTATAAGTAAAATATCGTTGTTAATTTTTAAATTTAAATATGCTTTTTATGCGTTGATTTAAAGATAATACTAATACTTTTTGGTGAAATAAATTTTGATTTGCAAATTACCATAAAAATGTTAGAAATATAGCTAGAACAAGCTATATAAATATAATATCACAAAAAAAAATAATAGAGACAATTGATATAAATACATATATTAAGCCAATAATTGCTTTAAATAATGCTTCTGAATGGCTAGGAATGAACCGGATTAAAATATAAACTGCTCCACAGATATTATTTATTGATATGATGAAGCATTGATAGCATATATACTCGTATATAAGTAGACATAATTTGATTGTTTACAAAAAGGATACTTTGTATGCATTGTATGAATATATACAAAATATATGCAACATTAAGTTATTCAACCTAATTAAGTAAACTGTAGAAAAAGTACGATGTATCACAATTATAAAACAACTTTTATTGTAAATTTTATCTCTTAGTAACTTTAAATTTTATAAATTAAATATAAAACAAATAGAGCTTTTAATTCGATTATACAAATGCAAACACTAATTTGCCTTAGAAAACAGGTATCAAAAGTATAAATTTTTAATGACATTAACTAGAATTAAATATTGAATGATAATGCTTTACGGTAGTGTTCCAAATATAAAATATGGTAAGTTTCTATACATGCATACAATATTACGTATCATACATAATATGATATTTTAATCATGAAATATTCACATTATCACAGCTAACAAAATCAAACGAAGGGATAGAAGATTACGCATCGTAAAAGGTATGATGGGTATAATATCTGTATTATGAACAATTTACATGAGAAAAGATCCATAAGTTCTAATATTGACATAGATTCTACAGCCAACGAACTATTCATTAACAACTCATTTTCAAAAACGGTAGAATTGTTTTTACTCTTACATTTTAGCTACATAGCCATACGTCTATATAATGTCTAAAATATTTAAAATTGTAATCAGACAGCTACAATTTTTATTTATATATATTCATTATCATATTTGTGCTGTTTTCCAACCTTAAAAAGTAGTTTTATTGTTCTTTATAATTGACTAAAGAGTATTTCCTGATAGATATATTAACCTTTAGCTATCCTATTGAATATGACTTTGTAAATTTTATAGAATATTACTAACTTAAGTTTCTCATTAGATCAAAAGTATAGTCTGATTTATTTCATTAGACTAATTATCAGTTCCAGCTTGCAATACATCGAAATGTTCCCAAATATATTGAAAATAAATCAAAGACAAGCCTATATTTATTTAAGTTTTTGGTGTGAGAATTCTTAGAACCTATTGAACCTTTCTCGTGTTTCAGTTAACAAAGCTTTATACAGAAACATAATTCAACATCACGATAAGAAACGAGACGTAGAGAGCGTCAATAACAAAAACATCGCCACAAGCAACGAGAGTGGTGTGTCTGGGGACGATCGGGCAGCAGAGTTTGGATTTAATTTCCGACTCACAGGTGACTGGTTGGGCGGATTATTAGGAGGGGTTGGGGGAGACTCGGTGGGAGCTTTCACTCCGGCGGATACTAGAACGGAGAGAGGCAGGTTGTGACGCACTTCCGGATAAGCACGGTCAATCATCACACGGACCAGCTGAAGAGCGTTCATGCACTTCTAATAAAAGGGGGAGAGGGATACGATAAGGGCGGTTAAGTACAGACGTGGTCATAAACGCAAGCTCGTTCAAACTCAAATGCGGAAGAATATTTCATAAAACAAAATCTGATTCATGGAAAATTGATCTGATATTTGGAAACCTGCAAATGTATAATCGATTATATGTAAATATAATCACAAACATTTAAAACAATTAAACATTTTCGCACTTGCGTTAAATAGACATTGAGCTAATTTAAAATATAACAATTGTTTTAATTTCGATTTTATTCTAATTGCAGCATTACATTTAACTAGGTTGTAAAGAACTATTAATATAAGAGCAAACCATCATATTAATTTCAACTACAAAACATCCATAACTAATATATTATTACACGAGTAGTTTATATATATTTAGATATTTATTGACTTCGCAATATTTAAATAAATTGTAAATCGTTGCACTCTATTTTTAAATTATAAATAATTTTTTAGTAAAAATTAATTCGAAAATTTAATCAACAATCTCTTCCTTTAGCTAGATATTTGAGCTATAATTTCTTAATGCCTATTATGTGATAACACTTAGATTATAATCTAAGTAAATTAATTAAATTAAAATAAATTAATTGGTTTAAATCTCTTTAACATGTTTTATTTCTAAGTATAATATATAAAAAACCATGCTGAACTTATTTTACTTCTATTTATTCCATACTCCAAGTCCGTATTATCTACTTAATGATACAAATACCAAATATGAGAGGATATGCCAGAAAGCTCACTTTAATCCACCGTTGATTTTCGAGAGATGATGAACCACTACTCTGAGGTCTCCTCCAGGATGACCCGGATGTCTGAGGATGTCCTGTGGCCCCACTAGAAGACCGATAGCCGAGGCGATAGGTAACCTGAGAGCCACGTTGGGTATGCAGAGAAAGGAAACAATGCCGACCTCCGGCTATTGACTGAAGGAGCGTGGTAAGAGCTTCAGCAAGGCGGTCCACATCCCAGGCCAGTTTCCGTCCAGAGAGAAGCTGATGGTCGTCCATGTCGTAGGTCACGACCAGAGAGACTTCTGGATAGCATAAATATTGAATGTCAGGGTTCATGCCACAGAGTTAGAATTATAATGATTTTTTGTATTTGATGATTATTAATAGAGTATGTCTGTAAATTAATCTTGATAATTAGAATATTCGCGAGATAATGAATAATAAGAAAATGCGATTACTCCTGAATACAAATAACAAAAAGATTTCATTTATATATTATATTACTATATATAAAAATGTATACCACGGAAATATTTTATAAGTAATATATAAATTTTAACATTGTATTTTACTATTAATTCATTTGTTATAAATAAAAACAATAATAATCAGTTATAATTAATATAAATAATGGAAATAAATAACAAATAATAATAACACTTAATAATAATATTACTAGAAACTATATTAATAAATACATTTTATGTATTTAAAAAATTATTAAATATATTGCTGTATTAATAGATAGATACAACAAATATAAATACATAAAATATAATATTGAAAACTACTCTAAGAATATCGAAAAATATATTTATTCTTTACCACTGTTTATGACCAACAGAAAGTAGTATAGTATATAATTCTACTTTTTTGTAATATTAATATTACTATATTTACGTTGTACAAAATAAGTTTTTCGTTATTTTTAAATATTATTATAAAATTATTTTAAAAACAGTTGTTGTACTTCCATTTATTTAAATGATACTTATAATAAAAACACTACTCACGGGAAAACTGAAGTCCCTTGGCACTCTCACTGAATAGTCTGCAAGTGAGCAATCCATCCTCACAGCTGCACTCACGACCTCGATTTGGCACAAAACTGCACGACCGCGATCCTCCACTCCCTCTCGCCTTTTGACCGCTGGCGTCAGACTGATTGTCGCTGTAGATGGAATGTTTACGAGGGGGCGGACAGGGAATATCGGAGCAATGGTAAGTGCGACCATCCGGCTCGCATGTGCAGGCCCGAGAACACACCATGGTACCACCACTGCTGGCACCAATACCAGCCCTGGACTCTCTCAATGGGGTGGCCAAGAAGGTGGCGGGGATGTAAATTCGAATGTTATTGGAGGTGGGCAGCCGGTGGCGAATCTTAATCTTACAGGCGTCTGAAGCAGAAAACAAGAGGAGAGGAAAGAGGAAGATTTTGGGTTTATTTATTATTAGGAATATAAACACTATAATGGTAACCTTTTTTACAATATATGATGATCATTAAAAAAAATACTATTCTTCATTTTTAATTATTAACATAATACTAACGCGTATATTTTGTTTTTTTTATACAGCTAAAACGTGCTTTAAATAATTATCCGTTTAACTGATAAAATAAGTAATTATACGTTAATTAATAATATTAAGAATAAAATATAAAGCAAAATTTCAAAATATACCAAATGCTTTTGATATCATGTTTGCAATGCATAGATAATTATAAAATCGAGGTATTTTAAATGTATATTTGATTGCTATAAATTGCATTCGATTTAAATAATACCATGTTCAATAGAAAAAAAAATTATTTGCGATATGAAAACATTATATTGGTACAAAATTTATAAATCATGTACTTAATTATTCATGAGTACCTAATCAAAATATCCTAATGCATATGATTATAAAGAAACAAAACATTATTAAACTCATATGGTTAAACAAGAAAAGCTACAAATACTATTTATATTATTTCTTGATTGAAAAATATAGATAGACACATCCAATAAAAATTTGTAGAAAGTAATTTACTGTCATTTAGGAATTTATGCACAACGAAGAGTAAAGCATTTTAAAACCAAATTGAGGTAATTCGAAATTAATTTGTTTTTATTTTTAACTAAAATAAAAGTGAGAATTAGTTAAACATCAAAATAGCGCAAAAATTAAATGCATTACGAAAAGTGGAAAATAAAAGATATATTTCTAATTTACTAATTCACTAATATAAGATTTTTAAGAAGATAAATAATTAAAATGCTTACTCTGCCAGTCCAACTCCTCCTTCGACTTTGCTTTGACTTTTGTTTTTTCTAGAAGAAAATTAATTAGAAGTCAGTATAAAAAGTTTAATGACATATAATATAAACTAATAATTATAATAAACCTTGTTTTAAATGATAGAATATTCTTAACAATATCAACTTTAATTATTAAGTAATTAATTTCAAAATAATCTAAATGATATCAAAAATAAATAAATCTATAAAAATTAATTAAAAGAAATATAACGACGATTCTAGTCTAGTTTCGAAGTTTAAATGAAATGAAAAATTACCCACATGAAGTGAAGATATTTTTATAATTTATATTCAACCTAGTAATTAGCTATAGAAATTTAATAATTAAACAAGTCTTAATAACTCACTTAGACAGAAAGGCGACTGCATGGAGCGTTGAAACCCCTCGCAAATAGCGTGAGGAATGACAATGCTACCTTTCGAAGCAATCTGGACTGACTGACCAAAGTCGCAGGTGCAGTGCTGCATGAGAACGGAATCTCGTATGGAACGGGAGACATCGAGACACTGGCCTGGTGAAAACCGACAAACGCCCGCCTCGCCTGCTGAGATGCACACCTCTGAGTAGAGGGAGTAGGTGTCACTGATTTGGGCGGTTCAAGAAAAATGAAAACGTCAAAAAAGGCTTCGATAATATGTCGAAAACGTAAATTGACTTCAAATATTTGTAAATACTGAATTCAATCATAAATTACTGTTATCATTCAGTAATAATATGAATAAAACGCAATTCAATTCAAATTATTTTATAATAAAATTGTAACTTTATACTACTTTTCAATTTAATAGTAGTATATTAGTATTTGAGTATATCATTTTTATTTAACATAAAATATAATTCAATTATAGACAAAAACATAATAAATAAAAGCACAAATAAAATTTTCGAAATACGTACAAAAATTAGTTTACGAAAATTGTACAGGACTAAAATGTATAAGTAGATTTTTCCTATATTTTTTAAATAAAAGCAATTGTTAAAAGCTGACTTTTAATTAAAAAACTGAAATCTGAACAATTATGTGTAGGAAAAATATATGATTAAACTCTGATAAAGTTTATATCTATTATTAATTGAATATTTTAAATACCAATATGTATATTCAATACGTATTAAAAATTACACATAGTTAGCGAATTAGAAAAGAGTTTTGACTCACAGGCAAGTGAGATTGCTAACACACTGAGCCATGACATGGAGGCAGTTTACCCCGCCGGACCGGCCCCCAGTCTGCCAGGCACACCTCGCATGGAAAACCTCTTTTTGACGGATACAAGTGAAGTCCTCGGGGGGACAGTCACAGGCCATCGCCTCGTATGCAAACCTGCGCGGTTGACGATAAAAGCTAGCCACTGCCTCTTGACAGCGTTGTGGATTTGGGCAGGTACTACTTTGAGCACCTATTTTGGAGCCGGGAGAGTGTTGACAGGCCCGTTCTATTGCGGTGTAAAGGCCTGGACACTGAGGGTCGTTAAGACAAGTCTGGTAGGCGGCGTGGCAATTCCCTGGATAGAGAGAAAGATACAGTTTGGAAAGTGTAAGGAACTCTCATTGGCTAATTTGAAATGTGCGCTATCGACTTTAAATGGTTTGATTAGTTCTGATAACCCAAATTATAAAGATAATATTTATAGTTACAATTTAACAGTCAATTATAATTATTTCCAATTAAACAGGACGATTATAGATGAATAATGCTTTACATTAATTGGAACATTATATTTATAGCTATAGTTATAGTTGTATTCATTCTCTTTTTCAGAAACTATGAGAGATATTCGATTTTCATAACCTACAAGCCTAACAATATAACATCTCAGTATAAAACATATAATAGCTTTTCTCGAAGATACGCTGCAATTTATTTATGTTTCAATGAACATATATGTATTATTAGGGTAAATTATTTATGTTTATATTTGAGCGATGACGAAGTCCCATATTAATAAGCATGTAAATATTGTACAATTAAGCATGGATTATAATTATGTAATTGTAAGCAATTATAAAAAAATAGAACTAACAACTGAAGCAAATAAATCTTCTGTCTTCCTAAGTATTATGTACAATAGATAACACAACATGTTGATGTTTAGCTGAGTTTTACGAAGTATAGAATATATGGTCGATTGTCGAGAGTTGTGATGATGAATCAAAGAATAAACATGACCTCCTCAATAATTTGATAATTCATATCGTCTGCATTAGGTCGCCATAAAGTAATTACATAATATTACTGCATACAGTGCTCTGAATTTGCAAATATGAGCCGAGATACTAAAACAATCATAAAATCTTATAACAACTGTTGATTCTTATACATAGATATAGAAACTCACTTGTTGATGACCCACTAATACCCCGAGCGTCCGATTTCATCTTAGGATAAGTGACCTGGTCCTTGGATTCTCCGGTACTGTCAGGCCACATGGGGACTGTTTCATAGAGGGATCGACTATTGTACATGGCTGTGGGTAGCAGAGAGACAAGATATGTGGGGACAATTAAAGCATGTTATATGATGGATACTATAATATATTAATTCAAAAAATAAATTGAATAGATATCCGCATAAATAAATTATAAACGTTAAATTAAAAAGATAATAACAATACTTGATTATTTTTAAAAGATTCAGAATTAACTTTGTTTTAATCATCATAATTAGATGAAGTGTTTTAGATTAATTTTCAGTAATGTAAAGCACAATTTTTATGATTTTAAATGGTTCGAAATAAGAGTGAAGCAAACTACAAAATGGTATTAGAATTTGATAATCGAATTTTAAAACGCAAATAAGCATAATATTTAATTATTTTTAGTATTATTCATGAGTATGTACATTGTACTATTCATATGTAAATTTAACAGCGTAAATATAATCTCATGAACCTTGTTGATATTTTCATGTGTCTCTATAAGCAGATTTTATAAATCTGCAGGAACGCAAGCACAACACGCACATACACAAAACGTGTCAAATCAGGACCAAATCTCTCGACACTAACATTTGCACACTCTGAAGATAAGTATCTTATGAACAGGTAGGTACGCAAAGAAAATAAATCTTAAAGCAAAGTGTTGGGTGGTTGGGGTCACTCAGCATGACCGGGCATAAGAATCATATTATGACATCATGTAACCATGGCTAGCTATGTATATAGTTGGTACGTCCATCGCAGAGTAGAGTATTAGGTAAACATATAGATATATTACGTGTACAGAAGAAAGAATGCAAGAATGCAAATATTTTAACTCAAACTACAGTTCTTCCTAGACATATTTTATCACAAATATACAAATCATACTGTTGACTGACTAGGAACCGAGCGCAGAGAACGAATACATAATTGCAAAAGGGACCCTCTGAGTCATCTCACTACTAAATATTACCACATTGCAAAATGCACCAAATCCTTGAAACCCATCATCCCATCTTACAAACACAAAGCAAGGATCTCTCTTTAAAATCTCAACAGTATAGATCGCACACAAATCCAAAATTATTATTACGCAAGCGATTGCCCGCGTTATCTCGAGCGTACAAATAATTTTAATATAAAACCTGGGAAGTGATAGCAATGGTCTGCACCTGTTTCCCTCAATTCAAAGCAAAACAAAATTGTGTTCCACCTTGTTTATTCGAACCTCGTTAGACTCAAGGAACCCAATACGAGGCTACGGTGTGTTCACCGTATATCATAATCCTTCTATTCGCACCACGCCCCCTTTCACTTCCCTTTCACTTTGAGGTTGAAATTCAAACGATCCTTTCTTTTTTCAACTAAACCTCCGCCTACTCCTATGCTTTATCTCATTCTCATTTACTCGCTTTCTTCTTTTTCTTACTTCCTCTTTACAATGACACTCAATTTGTTCAAACCAACAGACATTTAAAAATCGAATTTTCCAGTTTTGTGCTTAGCGCCGACCAGCCGCAAAATATTATGTCATTACTTAGTTTTTTCATAATAAACATATTATGTATACACAAATATAAAAGAAATGTGATAAGAAATTACATCAATTATTACAAATAATACAGTCGTTTAATTTTATACAAAAAACTGTTTATTACGTTTAAATCTTTTATAAAAAACTAATTCTATCTATGCACACTTTTACCATTGGAATGAACACATTTCAATTATCAAATGTGCAATTAAATTATTTGAATAATTTAAAATATTGTAGGCATAATAGTCAAAATAACAATTCTTAGATGAGATATATTACTCATTGAAAAATTGTAATCGTTATCATATGACATATTATAAAAAATATCCCTTTATACGAGCCACATATTATAAAAATCGAATCCTTTGTATGTACATTTTTTTCAACACGTTGCCACATCAATCAAATTTTTTAGATTAATTTTTTCTTAATTTGTAATACTAGTTTTCTCACGCATACGATAATGAACAAAATAAAAATGCGACTCGCAGACACATTTTTGTTTTTACATTTTATCTCACTATTATCATTTTTATCTCACTATAATCATTAAAGCAAGCTATGTTTGTCACATTTGCATGGCCAGCTTCAAATTCATGATGTAAGTGTCAGGATATATTCGTGACATAACTCTTTATTCTTTCCCAACTTCTCCGCGACTATACAGGGTGTTTCCTGGTTGGTTGCATGGTTTACAGAGCCAATACAAGTCGTCTGATGAGGGTTACCCATCTCAAAGGAACCCTGCGGTGCCAAAAGACGGAAGCAAGTAAGAAAAGGGGCGAGAATGGCAGGACCATTATAGCTGCCGAGGAACACGAGAGCACTCAATCGACGGGCCGACCAAACAATTTACTCATCACATCACATAATTAAATGCTGCTTTTCAATAACACTTTATGCTATTTCAATAAAGATATATAATATTATCACAAAAGTGTGAGTATCCTACACAAAAGACTGTAACCCACATGAAGCTATAGTATATGCCTATTTAATATATGCATAATATGTTCTTTATCATATATTACGAAGAAGCAATAAGATATTAATTGAGTGGTAAATTATGAAAATAATTACTCATTTAAGCGAATATATAAATACATACAAACTATATGTGCCTAAGATTTCAGAATATGTCACAAGATATTGATGTATATGTGGATTAGTTATTTCTTCGAAATTAAAGGATTGCTTCAATTTTCCTTTATAATAAATAAATATGTATTTAGACGTCAAATGGATTTATTAATGATAGTTTCTATCATTCACTCAGATATCCAAAATATAATTGTATTAAAGGAAAACGATTTGAACCAGAAACATTTAGTATCATTTTTGAAACCGCTAAATGTAGTCTCATTTATTAAAATTTGGGTCATTGTCTAAAAAGTAAAAATCTACTCAAATCAGTCTCCTCTATTATAAATGTTGTTTAGTTCCTCGTCTAAAACTTCATTAACATAATATACAGTAATTACAGTTGACATGTGAATAATCTAGAGTTATTTTGATATGCGCGTAAAACCATTATTAGTAATTCCCTTTGTATTTTACACTTCAAAGCTGTATTCTGTGTGTTTCGGCTTATTATGAAATTTGATAATAAACTTATAAGATGATTGAACCGTAGAAATGTGTAAGGTATTATCAATTGTTATAGTTATAAGGTATTATAATCATGTGCATGTGCAAACTCACATTACAGCGCATACAAAGAATACAAAACACTATCTCTTTATATTAATAAAAAGACACAACTATAAAGAATTATTTTGAAAACCTTGAATTTGCCGTGGTTACAATAATAAAATACGGACTATAATCAAACATGTAACGGCTTAGAAAAAACAAACTTAAAATACACCGTAAATTATAGCTTAGCTTCTGATCAGATATCTACTACATAGATAGCATCATAACCTGAAGGTTAGTAAGAGATAATTTAGAACAACTAATTCAGAAAGAAACATTTCCGATTGTAAATAATTTTGTCCTATCCATATGCCAACTTTTGACTACAATAAGGAGAAGATATTACTGTTAATGATCTGACTTATATTACATACATAGATATTCACTTCACCACTTACACTTTTATCTCTACATAATACATGGATAATAAATACTGCGGAGACGGTCTCCAGAAAAGAAAAGTTGTAAGCTGCTTTCCCCTCCCCTTCTCCTCCTGTGCTCACTCGTCTACATTGCACGCATATATCGATTTTACTATCTCATGATACAATGGTATAAAGCAAGATATTATGGGTAAGTTGAAGCATGCTCTGGTCCATTAGACGAGACTTCCGGGCATAAAACTTGCTGACTGCTTCTCTCCCGGATCATCTCCTTGAAGTAATACTGCAATACTGTATAATATATTATCTATATGTATGTATGTACAATATTATGGGTTTACTGCTACCAAGAAATACAGAGCAATGAGTCTATAATGGGGAAATCATTAAATAGCTCAATTTTTAAAGAAACCACTTTTAATTTTAGTAGCGACCTTAATAAGCTTCACAAAATGAAGTGTGCCAAAATATGATTTTGTTTATTTTCAAATATAATAACATTTTATTAGTAATTATCACTCATTCCTCAGATAGGTATACATCTCACATTTATAAAAAAAAAATATATATTTGATATATTCTCGTTCTTCAATTATTCTTCTATAAAACACATAATAATGTCCTACTTCCTATATATTTATTATTTTCAAGATTGGATGCAAAAGGAAAGAAAAGAAAAGGAAAGGAAATGAAATAATTATTGATATACATACATACATACATATAATTACATATACATATACATATATACTTGTATGTGGTATATGCATGTACAAAAATAAGCAATCGCTGACGAAAATATCCCCATTGTAAGTAACAATAGAAGTTTATATTTTGTTCAGAAATGCAGATAACACCGACTACAATAACCAACTTACATATATGCTAGTTTCTTCGGATAAAGCTTATAGATTACATCGAAGTTATTATTATACTTATTTATATACATGGAGGTACAACCATTATGGTAACAAAGACATGCCGATAACATTTAGAGAGAAACCCTTGGAGACGTAGAGATTTAAGGATTTACCGGGGATTACAGTCTCATATGTATGTTGGGGATGGCTCAAAACTGTGGACGGTATTGTCTCATTAATTCCTTTTCAGACAACAGATTCAACTCAACACCCGCCTGCAAGAATCCAAAATCCTGTCATGTAATCAACCAGTTAAATGATGAGTTCTTAAATGACAAAGATATGGGAATATGCAGCTCCTCTGAGCAATGCCTTCCCCAAAGATTCTTAGACTGAGTCATCGTGCGACCAGAGTATAGACGACTCTACCAGGTGATTTGAGAAGGTTACATACCCACAAGTAGGGCAGAGTGTAACTTTGGAGACTCGACAGTGCTATGATTGATAAGTGTCTGTTTCTCGGCATACTTTCCGGTGAATCAGTGAGGCGTACTGTGACAGAAAATGGAGCACGATCATCGAAGGAAATGGGGTCACACCCGCTTCTACCATCTCCTCCCCTTCCCTCTATCCAAGTTTGTCGTAATAATATTTATTTTAGCCGCAAAATACTGCTATACAATAAAGTAATGCCAAGGATCAGGAAATATTATTTAAATCAATTATTGTTAACTATTAAAAAATATAAAGTATATCTGTGGATTTAAAAGAATATTTAAATTATATAGCATATTAAAGTATAACAGTGCGCTCAACCAACCTGAAAATATTTTTATAGATGCGTTTAAAATACCAATAATAATCTTGCTTTTTAATTCTTCAAACCATTAATATAAAAAGAAAATTTTCAATCAATACATGTGCAAAAAATTATAGTTTGAGTATTAAAATATATGTATACATAAACTTTTTATGTTTTGTAAAATTATGCTAATGTTAACTTGAAATAATATATTAAGCCTGTTCAGATATTTTTATCTACACATTATAATTGCAGCATATTGTGTTAATAATTAGACAGAAATAATGTTTATAATTTAATACTCATTAGATCATAAAATAATAATAACGTAAATATCCAATTTAATAATTACAAATTATACATATTATCAACAAAAAGAATAAAAGAGATATAAAACAAAAATAATTAATAAAATTGGTCTGTTAATTTTCCTTTTCTATAATGTAATATATACTAGAGTATACATGACCATAAGTCAAATGGGTGTTGCTCATTAAAATAGTAAACTTCACTTTAGCAATCCCGTACATAATTAAGATAGATAGCAATTTAAAATCGCTACAACGTACCAATGTGTATGCAAGTACTGTTACAAAACATACCGACGGCAAAATGAGAATTTAGGACAATATATACGTAATTATTAAGATTAGGTTACCTTATTAAATTTTCAAAATCGTAATATTTAAGCTCAAAAACTATTTATCATACTTGATACACGGACAAGAAAATATGGGCTAATGAAGGCTAAAGAAGGATACATTCCGACAGGTTATTCCTCATATGGCTACTCGTCATTACTTACAGAGTGGAAACCGCTTAGATACTCCAGTTTTGTAATACCATATAGCCAGCTCCAGTATAAAAAATCGTGAACCTATAATGTTAACATCAAATAAACGGATATGGCAGATGCCGCTGGCACAAATATAATATCGCAAGCATTACTTCCTGCGAGCCAAGAAACTTAATTTTGAACACACATCTGTAAATTATAATTACATTATATAGCCATCTGCATTTCCTCAAAGGAATATGTCAGAGTACCCGTGAATGAGTATCTAATTTACTTTAATTAAAAGATCCCGGTAGGGCGAAATCAGAAATAGCGTTCATGATTGAAACATTTTACGATGACTCAAGCGAGAAAAACTACTCACTTGTAATATTATTTTATATAATACAGAAGATGAAATGTATATTAGGTATATGTCTGGTATACTTTCCTGTATTTTTATTTGAATTTAATTAAACTAATTAAAGTTGTAGAGCTATTACCGTGAACACATTGAAAGCTTCCAGTAGAGTTAGATTAATTCATTAGGCGATGGTAATATGTTTATGTTAAAGACATTCATTTATTTAGTAACATAATTATGTATGTTGTATGTATAGTACTCATTAAGTCATATTAAAAGAGGATTAAAAATTTGTGCGTAATAATGCCGGAGTTTAACACGCATTTTGGTCTGAGAGAAATAAGTGCGATCTGCATTAATAAAGGGAAATATAAATTTGGACATGTGCATTTTCTTGTTCTATTTATTTCATATCAGAAGAATGCCCTTTTAAAAATAGAATTAATCAAAGATATACAAGATGTGTCAAAAGTCACTACCGTAAACATTTTTAGAACATGCTACTAATTATGCTTATATAGTGATTTTCTGATATATATATTTATTATCTCCCAATATAACGTCAGTGTACATCAATATTCTACTTATTCGAAATTATATGAAACTATTTAAACAGAGTGGCACAACGTGGTAAAACTATGTGCTCATGTATCGTGCTACATAGTTCCAATGTTAGTGATTGCACGATTGAATACCGGGTATATTAGCTGCCGTTTTGTGACATGATTCTGATCAAATAGATCAGCAATGATTAATGTGGAGAACAAAACCTGCATGAAAAACAAAAGCCCTAAGTCTGCGAACAATTAAAAAAAACCGTGATTATTGTTTTTCTATATTGCTATATTTCTATATCAAATTAGTTTTTTATCAAATTAATAAACACCATCTCAATGTTTAAGCTGCCCTTCTTCTTTTTACTCAAGTGAAAACATACGTGATTATTCAAAACATAAGTCAATAAAACTAAAAATATACGTAAACCTAAATTCAAATAACATATCAATAACCGCGCAATAATACAGAGAAATCATATTTTTATTACCTGAATACCTATAGTAAAATATCGGCGTCAACCCTACACAATATTGTCGGGTATGTCTGAGTAAGACATATATACATATATAAGAGAATATCCCTCAATATTCTATTCTACATCCGCTATCATCGTCTGTATATTGAAATACAGTGCTGATCCAAATCCCACAAAGATGTCACGAAATACTAATATGCACTATACAATATATAATATCATTAAATGAATACCTATATCCTATATTTTAGTTCTCTGCATATATTCAGATCAAGAAAAATTGCTTGTCCGGATTCCGAAAATCATATCTTCCGTTGCTTTTCGTTTTATAAGGTGGTCTAGTAATATTATTAACAATATGGCATTAATAAGACATGCAAATATACAAACTATAAAACCACCATAAAAATTCTGCCATTCAGACTGATTAGATATACAAAGCTAAACTTGTACACATTCAACTGTTTATTATCAATCCTATTAAATAGATTTTGTTAGAACACATTGTATAACCTATGATATAATTCTGTTTACAGCATAATTATTTTTAAAATACTAACAACCAAATTCGAGCTTTTGGATTTCGCTAAATTATCGATTTTCATACAAAATGATAAAATCATTATACGTGTGCATGTTTGCAAAATTTAGTTCGACAAAGTATATAATTCAAACAAATTTAGTCAACAACATTTTATACAATAATTATGTTTTTCAATCAATCGTAGATGCGCATACTCCTCTTTTTTATACCGCTTCATCACACATCAATTATATTTTTTTGTAATTTCAATTACTATCTAATAAATTAAACAGCGGTATAAAATTAATATTAACATATCGTAATATCGTAATATGATCAAGTATATAAAGTATTCAAATCTCCAAAGTATTTTCTATTATTGAAAAGGCATAAAAACCGATAAGTGCCAGAATACCTATCCTGAAATTCGACTCTATATAGGAGGATATTAATCTGTCGGATATTTCAATTTCTTACTGACCTGAACGAAAGAGGATATCACATAATTAAGACCAAAGGTATTACGTAATGTTAGAGGACAGTGTCCCAAAGTTATATGTCAGGACAGTAACTATTTATATGTACAAAAATAGTCACCAAGAAAGTTTGATTTAACTGAGCTTTTATCAAACAGAATCATATTGTAGGAATTCAGAAACAATTCCTATTTATATGTGTGTACATATATATTATATATATAAATTTGAAGAATAAATTGTCATAAAAAATATAAAAACGAAATTTTATAAATGTTTTTTTATCTTTCACTAAACTTTTCATTAAAAAATGAACAGTATATACGGTCACGACATTTTCATACATGGATAATCCTAACAGGATAGCATTTCAAATCTTGTATAATATGTGTAGATAGAATTGCATTAAAGCTTATTTTAAAACATTTCATTTTTTCTATTCTATTTACTTTTTCTACGCTAATTTGACACAAATATAAGGAACACTGTTTTGATATAATATGTACAGCTTTTAAATTCATTTTTTCTAAAATTCAAGTTATCTAAATTAGAAAAAGAAAAAATTCAGCAACACAATATTGTCATAATTTGTGAGTCGTGAAATGAAGACATTAAACGGTTTTAATTTCTTGGCGATAAGTTTTATTTAAATCAATTTTATATTAATTGATAGATGTATATTTTAACTCATAAAAAATATTATAATTATATATAATATAAAATATATGTATAATAAATATACTATTGAAATAAATTCAAAAAAATGTAATAGTTGTTTTGGATTTTCAACAAAATTTAATATTTTTACAAGGAAAAAGTGTTTGTACATCTAGAATGCATTATGCTTTCAAAATTAATGAAGTCATAAAAATATCATAATATCTTCTATAATGAATTTAAAAAAAATTAAATTTTCAAATTTATTAAATTTAAACCCTCATTACTGTTTTAACTATATAGAAGTGAAATTGCATATATATATATACTATTTTGAAATATATAGAGAAAAAATAATAATTTTTAATTTATTACTAATAAAAATTTAAGAAAAATTGAATGAATCAAAACTGTTTAAAAGGTTAATTGAAAAATTATAAATTACATATATAAGTTATGTTCAACAAAAATATCTAATTTAATTGGATGTAAACATAAAAAGAAACAAAATTTTGTATATTAAAATATCTGTCATTCCTAACAATTATGACTAACTCTACTGATATTAAACATTACTCACCTTTTTAATGATATGTTGCTTTTAGATCATTAATAACAAGTGTAAGTGAAGTTAAATCTTTATAAATCTATATCGTTAGATAAAAGTTTATAATTTGTTGTAGGTATAATAATACAGTACAGATTTAGTTAATTTCTTTATGCCAAAAAAAAGCTTACAAATTTCACATTTTCCGATTATTTCTATCACAATTTAGCTAAATATTGTCTGAAAGATTATATTGTCTCAAAATCAAGCCGGTTTCTTTTTCAATTAAATTATAAGAGCAAAAAAGTTTAATTTCCACCATTTATAAGCACTGATGTAGATAAGAAAAGTAATTTGACTTCGTTTACATAAGATATGTGCAAGTAGGTCTGCGCGCACAAAAACAACTGTGTACATTTCTGGTGTTACAGCAAATACAACACTGTCAACTTAATTTATTCATTCCATTTTCTACCCTAGCCCCACTTTTATTAATTCAACCAGCCGGTAAATCAGAAAAGAGGAAAAACAACACAAAAAGTTGCTTTCTGAAGTGTTTGATCGTTCCTTGCAATATATGACTACCTACACTATTTTTCTTTTTCGCTTTCTGTTTCCCATATCAACCATAAGCCAACCCCACCCCACCCCAAGACAATCTATCCCCGCCTTATCAGATTATTAAACATTTCATGGACAACAAGGTCAATAGATACATACTATAACTTAATGCAATATAAGTGTTCTTTGGGAGAGTCAAAGTTATAGATATCATACACCAACCGCCGCGGCCCCTGAAGATAGAAGATATCATGTTTTGGGAGGGATCGATATACCGTGTCAGCGAGCAAGGAGTTGCCTCCTTTGAGTCTATAATCTGGGCTCTAACTAACTAGTACACAACCGATGTTGCTAAAGTCACTTAAACTCACCTACAAGACAGCATCTTATACTTATCTAAATGAAAAAAGGACAAGAATTTAAAAAGGTTTGTTACTGGTTGTAAATAAGTTTAGTGCAATGTTGTATTAGTCAACACTTTTTAAAAATGTCCAACAATCCTTTGTAATAATAGCGTTTGATATTAATAATCATGCATTACACTATGTATTAATCAAATATAAAATACTTGAATACTTATTTAAAACAATATAACTAGTTATTTGTTTCGATTAATTTTTTATATTATTACGTAAAAGCATAACATACTATTTTATTTTATTTTATTTTAATAATGATAAGCATTTATTTTCTCTATATATGTATATGTGTATAACATTTAAAAGAAAGATGCATAGACAGAGCATGAGGATTTTAATGTTATTGCAGATTTTTCTATAAATGTATTTATATTTATAGGGATAATAATATTTGTATATTTTATATCATAAACTTCTAGATAAACTAGATGTCCATATATTATATATATATTGACATGAATGTTATTTTGAAATCTGAGGAAACTGGGATTTATATCTTTAATTAAATTTTACAAGTAATTAAAAGAAAAAAATTACATATTCCACAATTTCAAATTAAAGCTGCAAAATTGTAGATAAAAAAGTTTTGTACATTTTACAAAGCTTTGAATTAAAGGTAACTGTAAAATAATTTTAGCTAACTTTTCTTACATTTTTATGTATACTGTATAATTATTATAGAAACGTTCTTTTTAACGTAGTAATTTCAGGTTAAAAACTTACTATGAATCACAAATAACATACACAATTAACTACATATTATATTACGATAACATGTTCCAATTTTAAAATCGACTGACCAACTTGGGACTATATAATTAGAGTAGACCTGTCTCAATCTCTGTATTTTCTAATATGAATGAAAGGAGAGGCATTCATACCATCCTACACCTGATTACGCCTATATACTCGTATATATTCAAAAGCGCCATCTTAATAAACAAAATCGCACAAACTTTGACAAAACTAAAAGTCGATTGGGTATTTAAGCGAGATTTGACATCTTGCCTGGAGCTCTTCGATTCTTTCTGACAAGTCGATAGATTTGATTTTCTTCTCTGATCTGTCTTTCCCAATACACAATACACTATATAGGCTATGTAGGCTCTCTGGTGATCTTGTAAAATCATTTTATCACAAAAAAAGATGGAGTGAGAGATTTAAAGAGAAGGAGAGAGAGAATAATGAAAAGAACGGATGTATTCATGATGGGAAGTGTCGGCTATACTTGGATTGATCACTATTTCTGCTTCTACAGAATATAGAGAGGCCTTGAAGCTGAAGCAAGTTTTAATTATGTACCCATAGGCCTGGTATTCACACTTTGTTGTATAGCATCTTTAACACAGAAACATATCGATCGATGTATAATTTAAATGTACTTATTGTGTAATATTAAACGGTATAAAAATGCAATAATATATAGTAACTATATGACAACCTCATAAAACATGTCAATATTTATTGGAATATCCTGTTATTACAAAAAATCGATTAAGTGTTAAATTTAGCACCAAATCATATTTCAATAAAGAAAAATTATTCCCATTTCCCAAAACACCGAACAATATGTTTTTTTCTAATTTTCTTGATTACAACACGCAAACTTCAACATAAATCAAAATGTTATGTAATAAATTGATTTAATCGTTTACAATATTATAGTAATGAAAATGTTTTTAATAATATATTAATGTGGAGATTAGTGTGTATAGTTTACAAATTTCGAAATCAGAGAAACCTATAAAAATATATTTACTATAATATGAGTTAGTATAACTGCCATTAATTACATTCTTATTTAGGGAAAAAACACATTTCAGGTCACCAACTTCAGCCGATTTTTACTTCTTATAAATATTTTTTCATTTCTGCATAAATATAGCTATTTGATTTCAATATACAAATAAAATATATTTTGCTTTTTCAACATCTACGAAAAGCAGATTAGTTGAGCGACGACTGTGACTCACCAAGACACTTATTGTCGATGAACTCGGCCTGATATTTGACACACTTGGCGCGCCTGCCCTGCTCGGTCTCCATTTCACAGGAACAGTCGAACATCTCGAAGAGGCGGAATCGATCGTAGACACTCAGACAAAGCGGGCTGGGTTGAGGGGAGGAGATCGAGATCACTGAGGTACTTTTCATTGAACAAAAATACCACCTTCAATCTGTTCATGAGTTACATTTAAACTAATAAAGTCATCAAGATAATATAATTTATATATTTAAAGATGAAACACGTTATATATGTCATTCTCGTAAGTACTTATCACACGATTAGACCCGGTATATAGCGGTTTAATTATACTACACCAATTTAGTACTCTGTAGTATTATTAACCCGGGTTAAAACTACTACTCAGTAT
>JAYRBW010074694.1:0-49427 GCA_036023295.1 Invenusta paracnida
TTCAACTATCCTATATTACCTACTACATAGTTCGCTTAGCTTTACTAGCTAACGACCTATTGCCATAGGTCTAGATAATGACTGTGTGGATGAAAACTCTCCTTCTCACTGTGATACGGAAAAGCACTGTAATTAGTAGAGCCATCATATTTTGAAGACAATTGAATATATATACCTAAAGATAAAGCAGAATTGAAACTATATTAAAATATGTAGTAGAGTAATATAATATTTCCTGCGTTATAGGATTTGAACTAGTATAATGAAATTTGAAATATAATACACAACTCGTATTAAATTCATATATAAAAGCTAAGAGTATGTACTGTTAATACGCATACTTGATATTGTCATTATATAGAAATAATCTAGTAATGCTAAGAAAGTATATACAATACTAATTCGAAGCTATACTCAATTAATCGCAAATGGCGGCCATATACAGTCCAAACTAATTGATTAAAACAAATCATTCCGACGCTTGTAAGTGCACATAATTCAAATATCTAGCAAGTTGGTTAAATCTCGTACATATGACATTGCTTACTACAAATTAGTGATTCAAAATGCCGGAAATTTAGAGTTGAAATGCAAATATAAATACATTATTGTCCCTCGTAAACCATGCATAAATGTGTAGTTAGCTATATAGTGTTTTTTAATTAACTATACCATATAAATAACATTTTAAAATTCTTATTATTATGTAAAAAATCTGTCTATTCAAGCAAAAATAGAACAAATAGAATAACAAATTGTTTGCTTCATTGCAAGTTAAAAAAAGATCCACATATATAAAATGTTATGCTTCATACTTTGTCATTTAATTAAATAGAAAGTTTATTTCTAAAAATAAAAAATTAACTCCTTTAAATGTTTATTTGTAAAAAATGAATTCATATTTAAAAAAAGTAAAGCTATCAAAATACAGGAAGCGAAAAAAGCAGACGGTAATATTGATAATATATGTTGTATTGAATTAACTTCCATAATTTTGACAATTGCAGTTTAAAAATAAATTTAATCTCTAATTTTCCTGAAAGTTATTTCACTTGAATTATAAATTTATTTCAATATAAAAAAGTTTACCTTGCCACACTGTTTGCATTTTCCATTCTGACGTTTTCGGTGGACCCAGTGATGCACAACGGAGCTCTAAAATACAGAAAAACAGGAAGAAAGAGACATTTATATTATAAGTTCAAAATAAAACATGAATAAAAGTTGAAAAGTTGAAAAGTAAACCTTTGATATCATTCAAAATTATTTATATTATTAATAATTAATAATATAAAATGGAGAAATTATTCTGGCACCACAGTTCGTTTATATATGAGATAAATTACTATGAAACTGAAATAGTGTTAAATGGAAATATATTACATATACATATACATATATAAATGCATTTTAAAGAAATATAGAAGCAAGATTATATCGATATGGCGCATAATTATATATAAAGCATTAATGAAATTTCAGAAATGTATAATATTTCATATCATAATTTTAGAAACACTTAAAATCAATAACATGTAATAAAATACTAAAATGTGGATAAAAGCTGAAAACCGTTTCATTATTTAAAAATCAACACTTTATTAAAAGCATAGAGTTAAAAGTGTAACAAATATAACACTTTTTCATATTCTTATTTAAAATTAAAATTAAATTAAAATATTAATATTAATTATATCTAATAGCAGATAAGATTTAATTTACATATAAGTATGTTTAATTTATAGCACACACGATAAAGAAATAAATGTTTGATATATTTTATAAATCTATAGAATAAAATATTGTATTCGCTATTAAGTATATATTTCGAATGTTCCTGCAATGTGTCCGAACAAGATGTATGTATATCTTTACTAAAATATAGAAGAAGAAAAAATGCTATTAAAATTTAAAAAAAGACAGCTTAATTTCACACATTTATCAAACTTATTGATTAGTATATATTCTAGATGTTATACTCCTCTTGCTATTGGCTATAAATATGAAAGAAACCATTGACAGACTATTATTAGCTCCCTCCTCTATCTCTTAATCCTTCATTGTGAGGAGCGGTAGTGAAATTTCGATCAACGAAATCAAGTTAATAAAAATAGTTTCATAAACAAGCAAGTTGATCATACGGAACCAAATATTCTACTATTCTTTCTTTCGTATATTAATTTATGCACATAGGAATATATATGTGTGTGTACATTTGAGGTCTACTCCAGTAGTTTCTGTAGAGTTAGTGATAACAATAAAAATACAGCAAATATACATACACAAGATTCCCAAAGGACTCTTTCGTTCGCCTTAATTTGTTCCTTCGTTTTTTCTGTTTCTACTCATCTAGAAAGAAACTATTTTACGACTCAAGTGTAAGTTAAATTTCGAAGTTATCGTCTTCTCCTCTCAGAACTTGTGGTACCCCAAATATGTTTTAAAAATAAAAGAAACCCTGTATTTGACAGACATACGTCTGAAATTCCAGAACACCAGTTCCTATTTAACAACACATCAGTAATATTATACACATTTCGTTTACTAAATGTTAAGAATGTTGTACGCATCATACTTAAAAAAATATAATAAAACGTAGAGAAGCAGAAATATAAATATTCCATAGAAGTAAACTAGGCTGCACGCACCAGATCAAAGATTTGAAAGGTAGTAATACGAAGAGAGAAGATAAATGGGACACGACTTTACTCGACGGATAAATAATTCATGCCCATTAGACAACACAAAACAATACGAATGTTTGTCATTTTTATAAATCTAATTTCCGATCAAACGCCTATAAACAAAGCAAGACAGACACGTATATATTAACATAACACGTAAGTACTTATGTATATATCCTAGAATGCCTGATAAATAAAGTCGATAATATATAATCTTCCAGTTCTTATATGTGTCTTATGAAGAAGCTTTTGTCAATCACCCATGCCTCCTTCCGATCAGAGCAAAAGAAGTGTGTTTACCTTCAAAATAAAATGTGTCTATGTATAAAGGCAAAATGTGATGACTGACGCAAAAATAATGCTAAACCACTTCGGTGATAAAATGTCTTTAATTTTGGAGGGAAGAAATATAACATGCATATATGTATATATAATTCAAAATTAAACAGAATACATTATATTTAAATTTATATTTGGAAACTGTGTTTATAACATTTGCGATCGATGAGTTGCTCATATTATTGAAGTGTATAATTGTAGAAAAATCGGCTTGCATTTATTAAAAGCTAGGTGTATATATTTTTTCCTCTTTACTGTTGTCACATATGCTAAATATTGTTTGCAAAATTATTTTTAAATTGTAATTACAATTGCAATTATTGCTAAATATTGCAAAAAATGCTAAATAAATACCTCTGCTGTGTTACATTTAAGCTTGTTAATATATTAAACCATCGACAAATTGGATTTCAATATAATATATTATCGCTATATATAATACATATTATGTACATATATATATATATAGAGAGACTTTATTATGAGATTTTTTATAAAGAGTATTTTATATATATCATGTATATCGTTAGTAAAATATTTTTCAAGATAAACAATCGATTCGAAAATTATTGCGAATTATATGTATAACTCAAAATTATATAATAATTTGTAAGTAAAATTGTTTTTTAGAAAAAAAGTATTAAGTGTAATATAGATGTTATATTAGTATGTCTAATTGTTATTTAGTATAAGAATATATGTCCTAAATTATATTAACCAAAACTGTACTTTGTTATAAATTAACCACATGAGCTTAGTACTACTCATTTTTGATTATTTATCAAGCTTTTAAAATGATATTTATACAATGTACAACGTATATACACACAAGAAGTAGAATAGATAATACATAAACTAAAACGTAGAATGAAATTCTGAAATTCAATCAAACGTAAATTTAATAATACAAAAAACTTGGTAATATTTAATTTCTATTGAAGAAGTATTATTTTGAAGTATATGTACAATGTTCAACAAGAAATCTACATACAAAATCTAACCCCAATATGAAATAAAAGTCAAAATATAGGAAGCAAACATATGACCTTTTAAAATGCTATTCTCGATAATATATGTGGCTGGTAGGAGACAAACTTTATGGTACCTACACGGTTATGGATTTTTGTAATGCGACATTTATATCCTTTGTGTGTAATTATTTCTTTCAGTTAATAGTTTAATAATGCTATCAGTGAGAAGAGTAATGTCATTAATGTCGCTTAGCATATAGAATATCAACAGTAATGAAATTAGATTTATTATATAAACTTGTATAATATAACAATAAAAGTTTCCATTGCGAATCGAATAAAAGCAATTAACATGTCACAAGGATAATAAAATAGAAAAGAATTAGTCATTAAGCAAAAATCTGAAAATATATAAAAGTCATACATGTTTAGCAAATAAAGAAGTTTACATAATAATACAATTTTTAATTGTTTGGATATTAATTATTTTATAATTCACATGGCTTAATCATTTGCTAATAATGTTGCAGAATATTATTATTCTGACTGTCATATATAATCAATTTTCAAACATATATATTAGCATAAATATTAAAATATTGAAATAAAATACAATTACATATACAGTGTATAATAATGTATAAGCTAAAATTAAATATCAATAAAACATTATGTTATTTATGAGGATAAAGTTTATTTTTAAGTTAGTAAATAATGCCTTATATAAATACTATTTTAACATTTTAAAACGCAATCTGGAACAAAACCGCAGTTTCCCGTAAAGTTTCCACTTTTTAAAGACATTTAATTAGTATGTATATTATACCTATTCACCTACCCAACAGCGGACACCTTAAACATCTAAAAGTTATGGCAGCATAGAAATTCCAAGCCGAGAAAGCTGGTTAGACTATCGAAGGATTTCGTCAAACCAAGAAAAGAACACGTGCAATATGTTCATGCGTGAAAGATGTTAAAGCTTTTTTAATGCACATATTCTACTAAAACCCAGCACAGCTGATGCAAAGTAGTAATTAGAGATACATGACTTGCCTGATTAAAGCTTTACCCGAAAGCTCCATCAATCCTTACTTGCTTGTACAATAATATAATTACAGGGCAGTAAGGTCTCTATACTTATTCCTAAATATACAGACTTTGTTACACACAGAATTCAGACGGTTATCCGCAAATTATAATGCAAAATCAATATCGATTAGTTTACTATGCTAGGAAAATGAGACAACTAAAGGGAACGTTAATTGAGATTTTGTACATCTTCAGGCACATTGTGAGATGTATTTTTGACATAACCAATTGAAGTATTTTAAATACAAATTCGTCAATGAAATTAGTTTAAAATAGTTTCAGAAAATATACTCTCCTGTTCATAGAATAAAATACAAGTATGTAATACAACTTATTATTAATAAAAAGTGAAATGTCTGATATACTAAGGATCTGTATATAGATAATATAATGCAGAAAATATAGATATGATCATTATAATACAAAATTGAATAAGTCATGGAAAATTTTACAAAATATTTATAAACAACAATTTATTTAAGAAAACTAGCTTTTATAGTTACACATCGTTAATTATCAGGAAACATTTTTGATTTTTTAGTCAATTAATAAATTTAATTAGTGTAAATTTACTTTACCTTTTCTTAAAGAGACAAACATATTGATTTTTTCGTATCAGATTAATCCCACGTAAAATAATTTCCTTTATACTCGTAATAATTAAAAGGTACAATTATAATTACATAAAATTTAAAAAGTTATGTCTAATTAGCAGGACGACTATACGACTAAATAACTATTTTTTAATATGAATTTATAAACAAAAAAGTATAACAATTTAAACGATATTTATACATTGTAGTGACATTTACGCAAAACGATGTCGTTCTTATTTCAAATAAAAACATAAATAACAACATTATTCTATTGAATTATTAGCGAAACTAAAAGCCACAATAATGTAATAAATACGTTCATTTTGTGCAAGAGACAAATATCTTGTTGAAATTAAAAGGGGCATATAATCACATCCCACGCAAATATTTGTCATTAAATCAGGAATTATAATTTGACTTTGGGAGGAAGAAAGCAACTTACACTTGTCGATCTTTCATCTCGATAAGTTCTCACGCTGGCCATACGATAAGTTGGTCGACATTGCAGTTTCAGCTGAAGGGGAATGGAAACATACATATCGAATTCTTTTGACGCGATTTGGACAAACACCACTGCCTATCTCGATATGTTATAGCATGTCAATGCAAGTTAATGTCAGTGGAAATTATCAAACAAGTCATACTAGTTTATAGTCTAATACAAAGTCAAATTGTACTAAATACAGTCTAAAAATAGAACTGGAATATCGTAGTTGACCATATTACAACTTAAGCCGCCGAAATATATTGAAGTAACCACGTGCGATTCAAAACTATACCAGAGACATTTTTAACGACACTTATAATATAATAAATTAGAATGAATCAATTTTTATACTGGTCATCTTTATTACACTACATTATTATTTCGCACATTTATACTATTTATTATTTACCTTTTAAATAAGTCAAAACCCTATTTTAATTACCATGGAATATAAGGCGAAATATAATTTATAGCACATGTGATGAAGTATAGAAGAGGAGATACCTACTACAATGAATGTATTAGTACTAAAACGATAAGATGCATATTGCATGTAAGCAATATGTAGAGTAGTTGGATAAGACTCTTCTTACCTTTGGTAAGCAGGTAGTATGGATTATAATTTTACATGAAGAACACTTCCTCTTTGCACCACTTTTCTGAAAAGTAGAAAAGGAAGAAAGGATGTAGTGAGGAGGTTTATTAAAATGAAGAAAATGGTTTTAATTGGAACGACCTTTAAAAGGATATATTTTGTGGATTATATTAGCATGTATGTATTGCAATACATTCACATATATTTACATTTATGTACCTTCATTGATAGAATTAGTAGGATATAGAGTAAATTTGCATTATGTATATTCCACAAAATAAAAAGGCACTGACAACAATAAACTATGTTTTCTTTGACCACGCCCATGCAAGAAGAGCTATACGTATAGTTAAATGGATATAATATATATGGTCATATGTGGATAATAGGGAATTGTATTTGCACACATATACACACGTATGTACAAATAAACCCATATTTGACCTCAAGAATATTTCTACGACGTGTGAGTTTTATCTAAAGCTAGAAATAGTCACACACAAAAAAAGTAAGTAATAATGATAAATAATTTATGGCAAAAAAACATAATCGCTTCGGAATCTTATCCAATTTGTGTATAATATACACGACATATAGGGTATATTTAATAAGCCACAAAATTGATTGCCTGGTTAATTAATTCAAGTAAATATATTCTCTAAAGCTCCTACAAAAATATGTTACATATATATAGATAATAAAAATAAATTTAAGCAGTTATAAATTAATAGCCTAGTGATAAACAGCAGAAGTATAACGATTAAAACCTACTTGGATGAACACAATGAATTGTGCCAAACAGAAAAAGTCATTAAAATAAAAGTTATATCAATAGATACATTTTTTAAAGTTTACTTTCGTAGGATATAATATACCTACAAATATTTAAATGCGAAGAAAAATTTGTAAAAGAAAATGCAAAGAAAAGATAAATTTCGATACTTAAATTTAAATGAAAATGTACAAAAAAGAAAACAGTTTACCTTTTAAGATTTTAATTGTGGAGTACCACAAGGTAATGTACTATAACTTTTACTGCTTACCCTATATATAAATTATATATGTATCATATAAATATGTCATTTTTTGCAGATGATAATAGTATATTTGTCTAAGCCAGAAATTATCAAGAACTAGAAACCATAGCTAGCAACTGATGCACTGTAAAATTGTAAAAAATGGCTACATGTCGATAAAACTCATTATATCATATTTAGCAAACGAAATATACAGCTCTAAAAATGCAGTTGTATCTAGGAAATATAGAAATTCAAGAAGAATTAAGCCCTGAATATCTAGCTTTAACAATTCAAAATCGTAAATGGAATGGACAAATAAACAGAGCTATAGATAAAATTAACAAACTGACACATGTGTTTTTCAATAAGGAAATTTCTACTAGAAATATCATTATTATTTATAAGTCATTGATGTTATCGAAAATATATCATGCATTGAAATTTATGGCAAAAAATATAATCTTTGGCTTTAACAATTACAGAAAACTCAATACAAAATACTTAAAGTATTATTTTATAAAACAAAATTGTTCAGCATAAATATTCTCAATATAGAACCAAATATGCTTAAAGTTGCAGGCCAATCAAAAGTGAGACTATAGGTACCTATTAATTCACAGAAAATTATTTACTTCTGAAAAGCAACCAAAAATACCCAATGACTCAATACCAATATTACCAAATCCTACTATAGCAGACTAAAGAAATAATGATTATATAGTTATTACTTGTGAAAGTTACAACATCATAAATAAAGTAATTGATGAAGCTGCCATAGAATGGAATAAAACCATACTATATATAAAACACACCAAAACTCTTAAATTTAAAGAATGCCTCACTAAAAATTACATCAATAAGTATTCTTAAATAATTTAAATTATTAAAAACAATATAGTAATTGTATTGTCTGTGTAATATTTTCATTCATTTTCTTTTCCAGTTAATAAAAAAAGACACTAAATACATTTCTGATTGCCATATTATATACATTAATAAACACTATTTTTTCACATACAATCAGAAGCATCAGTATAAATAAATGTGTAACAAGTTTGTATTATTTTTGTATTTGTATTGTATTTTATGTATCAAATTAATTGTTGTCAATGAAATATTTTGCTTTTTCTACTCTTTTCATTGATTACGTAAACACAAAACCACTAACACAAGCAATTAACACACACACATACATTCGTTAATGAACTTTTGAAATATATAGTCCAAACTATAACTATAATTCATTTTTCTATTCATTATGTTTGAATACATAGGTATTATAATGAGAATTAGTACTATACAATCACATTTAATTATCTGTATTCATGTTTTATATCCGTATACCTACATAAAATGTCTATGTAATGTTTTCACATACCCAAATTCTAAACATGCTGTACAATATCATACCTACAAATTTTAATGGTGACCAACTAGACCACGACAAAGATTTTGGCTTCCTATTCTTCTTATTTTTTAACAAAATAAATTGTTATTATTATATTATAATATTAAAGCAGAACCTCTGAGATTTAAACTTGAAGATAAACATAGAAAAGCAGTGGAAACTTTGACAACCGTTTTCTGCTTTAGTATCTACTGTACAGGAAAATATAATAACTCGTTCGATAAGTAATTATGTTTCCTCATACTAACTATAATTCAAGTTTATAATAGTAAGTCTTTTACGTTATAAGTATAATCACATGATATTATGCACGTAGTAAGGACGGTATGAAACAGCAATCAATGAAGTGGGAGTTGATATGCAACATTACAATATAATAATTGTTAAAATTACATGAGATAATGCAAACGGCCCTGGGAGAAAAGGTGAAAAAAGGGGTAAATTTTAATAGTTCTGCTTATTCACTGAATAATAAATATATATTTAATGGCTATAAAACATTAGATGACACGGTATCTGATAGGCTAGATATTTTGAAATTATTATATTTATTAAAATGTTTCAATTCTTATTATCAAACGTTTTATACAGAAGTAGACTTAAAACCCACAAAATTAATCACATACACATAATTAGCGATGCCTTATGCTAAGTTTTAATATATATTTTGTGCCAAATTTCAGTTTTATGTATCTATTTTGTATGATAATTTAATTTTTACTAATTATATTATTCATAATAAATAAATAATACTTAATAACAAATCAAAAACGACAGTAAGGCATAACTGAATTCCAAGTAAACAGCTCATAATCAACATGTTAAAATAATGTTGAAGACATGTAGTTCAAACAGTAATCAAACAGCGTCAAGAATTGTACGTTACATTAGCTATGGTATAATTTTACAAATTCAAAGAACTCCAATGAATATATTTGCTATTTTAAGTAACTAATTAATATGAAATGTAAAAATGCATACATCTAACACATTAGCCAAAAATGAATGAAATTGAATCGTATAATTTTATGAGTATTCATGTTTGTATATATATCGTACATACTGATCTATATATATACATATACACTATATAGTTTTAATGTCTCAGTTTGGTATTATAGAATATAATTATTGGTGCCTTTATATCAATTTCATCAATGGCTGAATTAAGTATCATTCAATATTATTTCAGCGTTTTGTTCTTGAGCTCTTTTCTCGATTTTCATTTTTGCAATGCTGTCGTTTTAGTTTTGATACATTATAATTTATATTTTTATACTCAAGTTATAGTATGTTTGATATTTCATTATTGCCAGATACAATACATTTTTAAATAAGTTGGCAAGACATTCATAAAACCGAAAAAACAAATATTTGTATAAAAATATTATATTCTTGTTTTAATCAAGCACTAATTAGTAGAAACTGTGATCTAGTTAATTATCATCGAATATTAAAATATCACATTATCATGATGCACTACAATACTTAAAAACCATTAGAATACATAGATAGTAAGATAAAAGTGCAATCAATAAAGCTACATATAAAATGCTAGTCTTATTTTCAAAATTAATCTTCACTTTCACTTACACTTACACTTTCACATACAAATCTACTTAAGTGTAAGTGAGAGTAAAAGCAAAAAGTAGTTTCGAAAATACAATATCTACTTAAGTGTAAGTGTTAGTGTGGGTGAAAGTGAAAGTGAAAAGTATCTTTGAAAATAAGGTCTATAAATTTATATAAATTTCTATAATTTAGAATACAGTATTGTAATTTGCAGGTATTATCCGAAACAGGTATTCGAAAAACATGTATCATTTGAATCAATCAGTATAAAATAAATAAATAGAAACATAATTTCTACACATTACAAACTATCAAATTGATTTTTTTTATTAATTATACATAAAAAACCTCACAAATAACCTATTTTCATGAGACTAGATATCAAAACAACTGTTTACAACACTGTATACCATAACAAATAAATAAGATTCATTTTCAAAATTTGTATAACTTAAAGTCAAATAAAACATTTTAACCATGAAAGTTTTAGTATATTTTTATAAAATAAAAATGTTAAGTGTGTTTTTTTATAATACTATTTAAATAGATTCCAATATCAATATAAGCGTTATGTGGGGCATATAAGCAAGTCTATTGGCATATTATGTCTTCAGATATGTAGGAAGCAATTGAGATTGTTTACAATATACATATATATAACAGAATAGCAGACATTTGCCAATTGAATCGATTACTTTGCTGTTGCATTCCATAACTGACCAGGAAAGAGGGTGTATTTCCTAATATTACATAATTTAATCAATGTGTAGTTGTGGTAAAAAACTAAATTTGAGATTATAATCTACACCAACGGTTAACATCAATCATAATGATATATATATATATATATACTTAAGAATAAGCGAGTTTAACCGCATTTTCGTTTCCCACACTCATAAGTATAAACATGTCATATTTTTTTCTGTCAATGACACTTTTTTAGAATCCAAGATAACTATAAATAAATATTTCACCTTCGAATAACCTATGAATAATTGTAAATTATACCGGATATTAAAACAAAAACCGTCACCAAAAATAAGAAACAAACAAAAATACATTTTATTTATATTTAGCAAGGTACAAAGCTGAATAATACATTGATATTAACAAGACAAAAATAATGCTGCATCTAATTTAGTAACCAACACTATACTATGCCAATGGGAAACATATCGAACATTGCAATGGTTGCTTTTCCTTGATTGTTACACTATCTTATCTAGGTGACCTTGCAAGATGTGGAAATTATATGAGAATTGTTTCATTCTCTGTAATTAAACGCCCAGAGAATTAGGGAGAGCATAAAATGTACGTGATGGTGATTTTTGTAAACCTGGTTAATTAACAATTACGGGCAAAAAGAAGAAATGAAATAGGGAAGATTGTAAAATTGGACTGTTGTTGCATCAGACATATGCACTTAGATATCAGTAACTTTGTTAGAAGGTTCCGTATCGATCCAGTAAGGTGACTATGGCGTCATTGTGGATGTAACTAACTTCTTCTCAATTAAGCCACATCTTGTTTTTGTCGTTTTTCAGAATACCTATTTTATATATTATATATATATACAGTTGTTCTTATACCCTCTCCTATTGTATGTTACTACAACTATAGGCTAACAACAGTTTGTGTCAACATACTTGTTTTATTAAAGGACGTTTATATAACTCCCTTCATCATAATTGAAGGGAGTAAAACACACGATATAACCTATTCCTGTATCTAGGATGTCCTCATATGTTGCCTGGAAAGAGTAAGTTGCTATATTTATCAGTTGATATATATATATTCAAAAGACACAAATAAAGAAAAAGCCTCTTGTGAATAAAAGCAAGTATATATTATATTGCGAATGCACAATATACAACCTCGCCGGGAAGAAACGCAACATCTATTTTATCAAACATTTTAAATTTTTTTAAAATTTTATGTTTATATAAAATATGTATAATTTTACATTATATACATATTATTATGATGTTATATGACATGACCACATTATTATATAATTTAAGATATAGTGTTGGAATATGTTTTATGATTGAATAACATACTTTTAATCAGAATATTTATATTTTAATAAAATTTTGCATTTCTTTCCATAGTGGTTGTATGTATAAAAATGTAGCAAGCTTCTTAATTAACACTGATTAGTGAACCTAGGAGACGGGATAGGTCAAATTGCATTCACTAATTTCCACAAGAAAAATCTTCAGAAACAAATATTCCACTCTCTTCTTTTGTTATGAGTCTGCTATAACATATAACCTAATTTTATGAATACACATACTTCAAAATAAGATTATAGAATACTATATTTATATTAGCAATTGAATCAAAATGAGACCAATTCTAATTCAGTAAGATAAAAAAACATTTCATTAATATTTCTGACATGTCAAACATGTCAAACATGAGAAACTTTGTATTACACTAAAGTATAAACTATTTTGTATAAGTTGACACTAAACTATAATTTCAAAAACTAAAACTTTTAAGCATTGAACATTTTAAGCTTTAACAGTACATTTATCAATTTAAATAAGTGATGCATATTGAGTCAATTATTATAATAAATGAACTAAAATTAATACCAAGTAGTTTTTAACTTATATCTATCATTAAAAGTTTGTAAATACCAAATAACTATCTTTCTTTTCTCGAATAATAATGTGCCCGAAAGACTATAATATTATCAGGGACTACTACAATATATAAATATTGTTTAAGTATTCCCTGACAAATAAATACTTAATATACTTGTTAAATATGATTTGTATTTATATATTTATATTGTATTTAATATTGTATTTATTATTAATATTATAGTAAAAATGAAACAATATAGCTATTATTAAGCTATACATCTAGTTGTTTTTAATGCAAAAATTAATTTATATTAATTTATTAAAAAGTATTAGTCTTAAAATATATAAAATACATAAAAGGTATAACAAATTGTCTTACTTAAAAACTGGTAAATTAGCGTTAACTGGATATATCTCATTTCTTAAAGACACCCACTGTTTACGACAGCCACTTGACTTGCTCATAAGAACGATTAAATATTGATCAAATATCATTTTTAAAAGCTTCACAAAATACGTTTCGTAATCTAGGTACTAGTAGAAAAAACCTAATTAAGCATAATATGAGTGTAAATCTAATTTTAATATTATGTTGCGTAAATTATAAATGTAATATATATTTCCCTATCGAACAAGTTCAAATAGTCAATTGTATTCGCACGAAAACAAACATCGTTGATATATAAATTTTATTATCGGCAAAATGTAATAATACATTTTTATTAATGTTCATCGATGTTCATTTCAATGCTTTAATAGAGTTAGTTGCACAAGGCGTTTAAAGTTTAATAAACAATTAAATAGAAACACATATGTAAGCAAAAATAAAATATTCTTTTTTAAATGCACATTTGACTCAGATACTTCATTTATCGTTGCCCACTCTATATTGCAGGATAAATAAATTTATCGTTATTTATCCTTTGTTATGCAATCAAGAAATTAATTAGTCTATTGTTTATGTGAAATTTATGATATACGTGCACATATTATAAACTGAAATAAAGGCTAATTATTCACTTATTTGATGATTTGTTTAATTACTGAATCAATGACTTGCGTTTAAACGTTCTATTTTCCAATTTTAAGTATATTTTTAACACATGTACAATTAATGTAGTACACAATAAAAATTAATATAATATTTTGTATAAGTCTCTTGTTTTTCCGAACACACAAAGTAATACTCATGCTTATTAAAGGAAGACCAATATATTGGCTTTGAATCGTGTGATATTGCGTGTGGTTTCAGACAGTGCACTGAGTTCACGCAGGCATATACGAGTATATTAAACTCCTTCTTGAGTTTTAATTATTGTAGGTCATCAGATTTGTAAAATGGCATAGACTCACGCAACATTCGGTTTCGTTGACATAACACAGGTCCCCCGATGCACTGGTTTCTGTCCACAGGTGATCGCTGGGACTTGAATCCTCCTGAAAGACACGGTTTCAAGCAATATTCATATACACATGTGTAGTCGAGATCTAGTATGAACATGAGGCAATATTGGGATATTTTGTTACATTAATTAAAGAAATAATATTTACATATTTCTGTTCTATACTCTCATAAGCCAAATACTCTCATAGTAGCCAAAATTCCAGCAGATATAAAAAGATATACACTGCACAGAAAACCTTCACAAGTAAAAATGAAGTTCCGTTTTAATACAGCTTCTGTTTATGAAATATGTCTGCATACACCAATTAGTATGTATATATTACATCAATAGTGAAATGTATCTGGATACATTTATTCATTTATTTCATTATATCATATATGAATTTATTCTGAAGATAAAACAAACATTATAAAAAGTAAATAATACAAAAATATGAAATTGTAGTGTAAAACCAGATAATTTTATAATATCAGTTGCTATTTTCTTAAAAAGATTTTATTACTGTACATTATTGCAGCGTTATAGAACATAACACAAATTATAAAGTATATTTGCAAATTTAGATGCTTAAAACTTAAATAATTTCAATTCTATAGTAACAAAATCATAATTCATGTAAAAAACTTAATATTAAGATATTATAATTTCTTTAAATACCGCAAGGGATGTCCAATTAAGTACATTAAAAATATTAAGCAACCAATGAAACGACACATCAAGCCAATAATAGGTTTGATATATAATAGGTAAGCTAAGGATAGGTTTAAAAAGGTTAATTTCAAATACAATGTCATAAAGATGTCAGTGTGACTTTTTTTATTAAAATTTACATACGCACTTATGTTTGATTTTATTCATATTTTAGGATCATACCCAGTAAAAATATGGATGAAGCTTCGTTTTTATTCGTATTAACGAGAGACTCACATAAAAACAAAACTTAAAAAGAACCGCTATACAGATTGTATTATATTACATATCCAGTAGAATTGTATATATGTACATACGTTTTCAACATATAATGTCAGAATTGTATATAATGCATAATAGATAGAAAAAATTAGATTATAAAACCCTCTATATTCTCCATCCTTTTTCGCTCATGTAGCCTGTTACATGTATTAAAAATAAGACGCAGCATAATGTATCAGATGAAGAAAACACAGAAGAAAAGTAATATTTCTATATAAAATAGGCCTTTATTGAGATAAAACCAATTTGTTATTAAACATGTGTACATGGTAGAAAAGACAGTAAAACGAGGCTGATAAAAGGCAGAATTTATAGTTTAATTATAATTTGAAATCTATAAAAATTATGACTCTCAATCCAGTAATAACAAAAATAGGTAAACAACAATACAACCGTTGAGATTTACAAGCAGAACTCTGTCGAATACTTAGGTGAAATGTGCTGATAGTATTACAATATGCAAAAGGTTAATAAAATAGTTAAATTTACTAAGATATACGTATTTAAAATACTTAGGAGTTTAACCAATCAAAGCATAATGGTACAAAAATAATTTATTTTTCAGTGATACATTGCATATTTTAAAGTATATCTTTGGAATTTTCAAAATTTATAAAAACAAAGGTTAAAATACACTTTTATATTGTGATAATAATAATATAATTATTTATATTTATTGTGACAATAAACAAATGTTTAAAAGAGGATAATAAAATTGTATCTAATGAAGTATTACTACAATTATATCTTAAGTACCTATATATTTATGCAGTTTTCTACGCCATAATACTCGAATGCACAAGTACTCGAACTATGAATAGTTTAACTGAACGGGGTAGCATAGTTATGCATTTGCTTTGAGGACATCATTCAGCCTGCTCAGGGCTAGCAAAGTGTATAAGAGATGAATTCTTAAGTTAACGCATCACTTGTTTCCTTGCTTCGGTCTATCTTCCTGCAACCATTTTACAGTGAATATAAGTGTCTAACAATTGGTTAGACAGAAGAGGAAAATGGACTGGACTTCACTCAGTGTGACTGAGTCTGCAACTTTTATCGGCTAAATGAATGCAACGTATACGAGCGTGTCATTGAAAAGTAGTAGTAGAGTAAACCACACGATATAATATGTTTGTTTGTAGAGATATGCTAAAAATGACTAAGGTATACCTATAGCTATTGAAAGCTTTCCACTATAAGGGCAAAAATGAGAATATAAAATAGGAATAAAAAAAACGACAATTTTTTGTTTTCATTTCATTCTTTATCTCCTCTAATCCTATTAATTCTTAAAGAACGAAGGAAAAAGTTTAGTCGTATAGTAAGATAACGCAAAAAAGAATTTGACGACTAGGTAGGCTCGTACATATGTACATTCAGAGAAATGAAGAACACAGGGAAAGTTTTATAATATATAGAATTAGCTCTTAGTGTCGTGTCTAGATAACTTTATTCATTATTAGATGAAGGAATTAAAATAATAGATATTATGCGAGTTGTTTAAAAAAAATATATATATATCAAATCTCAATTCTCGTTACGAAATGTTAGGTTAGTCACCTATAGATCACTAAAAGAATATCTTAATAGTTCATGACAAGTTAATTTTGAAATCGGCAGGAAATAAATTTTTAAATAAGAAATCAATCACGAAAATAAAAATACTATTACCTACGTAACCAAATTTAACAGTTAACATTTAGGTATGATAATTATAAATACGCACAAATTGGAAAGAACCATAAGTATTAATAATAGTTAACCTAGTATAATGAAATATATCTTCCCTTTAAAATTTGAAACTAACAGCACATATCAGGGTGTCTACTGGATTATCAATTTTAATTTCAGGAGATTTCCTAGATATCAATGATAAATCCGAGTGATATTTCAGTAGATTTTTAAAATATATTTTCACACATTTAGATTTCAACATAAAATTATTGAATAACTTCTTAAATATCCATCTATTAATTATGAAAAAACATGGAAAACGGTTAATTGCGGTTCAACTTTATAAATTACATTACAATTAAGCCTGATCAAGTTTTAGAATAAAATTATGAATTACTGTTTTTTTATTCAAATTTAATAAAAACGAATATACAAAAATTATTTATTAATTTGTTTGTTTGTCTGTGTGTTTGTTTGCTTGTTTTTATTTCTAATTCTGGGTTATCTTGGAGTACTTCTTGCATTCCAGAAGTTTTCCATGATTTCCAGGGTCAGATAGACACCCTGCATGTGATATAATGGCGTTAATGATCCTTTCAACTTAATAAAAATTGTTTTGGATTATTTTAAATTTCTGAACTATTCAGTGAAATTGCAGCTGGGTATTGACGTCATCATACTCACCGTCCAATCAGGAGTGGATCTGATGACCGGCTGACAGACCACACTGACGGCATTAGGCAATGGGAGACCAGAATTAGAGCCACTGCGCGTCATTGCAGAACGCCTGTAAAGGGAACACATCTATGCTCAAATCAAGTTCATTCATTTAATTAAGTATTATTACATGTTTTAAGTTCTTAATTAAAGAAAAACTATTGCAAACATATCTAGAAGTATTTACATCAATTTTGAATTTTTACAAATTTATCATTTTATATAAATAATAATAGTGGACAATAATAAAAGCAAATAAAAAAATGTAATCTCTCAATGATTTAGATTATCTTTCATATAAATATGCTCAGTAAGTATGAAGTAGGTACAGATTTTTCTCTATATACTGTATATTATGAATATATTCATTTGTGATATTGTTTAACATTAAAATTTCCATACATATATTAATACTAATTTAAATTAATTAATAAAAATTAAACATTAAACGCAAGTATAATAAAAAGCATGTACATATTATATATAACGTTTAAAATCCCATAAACATTTAGAGTCGCTAATAGCACATAAGTCACTATTAATCTACCCTGTAAAGAGATGCATGACAATAATAATATGGCAAACAGATATGCTAGATTAGTATAGACAAACACAAGTTAGTAATAAAATGTCATACATAATATGCGAAACTAAAAACAAATATTTTGAGTAAGCTACCTACCAAATATATACAATAATATTTATATGTATTTAGTAAAAATATGTAAAAATAAAAAAACTTCAAAATCAACATATATACATCCAATATATATACACACAATTAATAATACATAACATTCAATATGTATAAAATGAAGTATTCGATAATATAACAAAACATTTTGTACAACAATTTATGTTAGAATACACGGAATATAATATACAGTGGATATATAATATATATGTATGTATAAGAAAAAATAAATACTATTTCCTGCATATCTAATTTGTCCTTGATATTTATGTACAGTTATTTCAATGGGAATTTACATTTAAAGAATAAAAACTTTTTCAATACATTTGAGGAATAATATATAAGACTAGAAAGTCGGTTAGGACAATGTATTGACAAATTGTTTTAGCAACAGAAACATTAATAAATGTTCTAATTACAAGACACATTCTACCCAATATTTGTGTATAAAAACAGTGCAATATATTTTTAAAATACAATGAATGTTACATAATAATAAGTTTAGATAGACAGTCGCAAATAATGTGAATGTATCGAAGTTCCCAGTAAAAAATATCCCTTGAACATTTTAGAGTAGTGAAAAGAAATAAAGGGATACAAATATACTATTGATGTAGTCAACATATAGAAATATTTGTATACTAAAATACATGTTCATTGGAAAATATATATGGAGTTTACGTTAAGTTCAAATATTCAGACTAATAAAGTAATCTTTCGTGTTAAACATGTCCTCTGTCAGTAAAAATGTTCCTTTATTTCCTACGTTTAATTCAAGCTTTTAAATGTGTTAATATAAAATCATCAAGGCAAAAATAGTTATATATTAATCTATATGTATACGATAATAATGTATATATACAGAAAGAATCCTATAGAAAATTGGCATGAAAACTTTTATTAAAAATCAAATACTCGATATCGAAATGAACATAAATTAGACGTGGAATGCATGCAATAACACTGCAATTCATATTGAATTAGAAAAATAAGTTATTATTAATACACATATATATCGATATATTTATAAATATGCAATAATATATTTATGAGCAAAAGTTAAAAAAGGTTCAGTCAGTTTTTCGTCAACTTTATTAATAACCAATTGACAGTGTGGTAAAGCCGAATAGGGCAGTTAATGTGAATAATGGTTTAAAGCAAAAAAATATTGCAGCTTTGAAATTTTTTCACAATTATAAGGAGAAAATTGCATAATTTTATATGGAAGGCAGAAATATATATTATATACATTTTAATTAGATAGCTCGTGATAACCAAAGAATTCGTATGTTGTTCTTCTTACAAAATTATCTGTTTTACAGATGCATAAAATGTCTGTATCTAGTTACAAGTTGCATAAATATACTATTTTAATTCCCAATATTACAGTATAATATATATACACAGATAACCTAACAATTTTATGTAGCAATTAATTAGTAATATTCATTAACAGTATAAAATTACTAAAAATACTAATAATAAAAATAAAAGTCAGTAAGTATATCAGACATGCATTGAGTCAGCACTAAAAACCTGTGTATATAAATATATATTTTACAGTACATATCATGCAATTTCCGACAAAAAATATAAAGTAAATATTTCCCTTACTGTTCAAATCATATACTGCTCTGCTATTCAAAACAGCTTTAAGAAATGAATGAATGAATACCTTATTATTAGGGCGTCAACACATCAGATATTTTTAACTGAAAATAATTAATAAATGCGCCATCCACATGGAAAGAAGGGAACTTTAACAATCTTAACACGAAATGTATATATCGCATGTATAGGTATAGAATGGGTACTGCATACATACATACATACATATATGTATGTGTGTATATTAAAAGCAACAAGCCAGTAGCAACAAGAAGCATTAGCAAACAAGGACAACAGAGTAATACACAAATTTATAGCTTCAGTAGTTAAATCGTATTGAACAGTGATGGAGCAAAGCAATGCAGAGACAAACTTCATTTTTACACAAAAGCATTGACACACCCATCATGAAACATGTAGGAACTATGCTGCATATGCAGTAGAGAGAGAGCATGGTTGTATGTATCTAAGCAGTGCATATTGAGAAATACAATTCAGAGAAAGATTGCTTTGCATTCGACAGCATATTGGCAAAATTGAAAGCATATACGCAAAAAATATATAGTAAAACTCAGTTTGCGACAAAGAAAAACGCAGACAACCCGAATGAATAATATAGATAAATTTATTAAAGTATTTAAATGACAGTTAATTAATGACTAGAAGTATAACTTTATATGCATTACGCTGGTCATATGTAGCATAAAAGCATAGTTAAAGTATTTTTTAATTCGACAACACTAGCAAAACCAGCCTCGAATGCAAAATTGTATATAAATTGCAGGAATGGGAAAATATGCGCAGGAAGGCAATATCTGACACAATATATAGTACAATAAAAAATATAGTAAATTGTTCATACAGTTACATGTAACCTAGACTTGGTGATATATTATAATAATAAATTTAGCAAGCTATATAACAGTCTATCAAATACTAACAACCAAAGTTCGGTACTAAACTAAACAAAACAAAACAGAATATATGATAATAAGTATGTAAAACAATTTAAACCTAGAAATTATTATGTACCAGTTTTAGAGTATATATACTGTAAATAGTTTTCAATAACAACAAGGAATCACTAGAAAAATAAAGCAAATGTATTGCTCTTTTTCCAGCAATATCATAATAATAAGTATATTATACATTCATCACCAATAGACAATGTTAAGCAATAATACATAAATAAATATACTGCATATTATGTATATTTACAATTAAAAATACATACATATACTGATACATATATTTATAAGCAGGAGGAATGGATGAAGGGAGAAGAAAATATTGTCCCAAAATTGAAAATCATTGGAACTATTGTAGGGTAAAATTAGAATAGATGAATGTGGATTTTAGGTTGAGGAAGGCGTCAAATATAATTATACCTTTATTTATAAACTCATTAATTTTGGTCTCAAATTGTACCGACCATTGGATTATGAAAAACTAAAATTAATTACTATGTAGATTTATGTTACAGATAAGTTAACAGTATTATATACATGTGTATACCCCTCCTATAAAATTACAGTGATTTCTTAAATTTCCAATTATAAAAAACAGTTATTAACATGAAAGTAGAGTTATTAGAAAACGATAAAACTATTGAATTTTAAAAAACATTTTTAAATGTCCTTTGTATAATTTAGTTAGATCAAAATTAGCAGTATACTTATTTTGATAAAAAACTTTTTCATATTTTTAAATACATAAAATTCAATCTTTGAAAATCCTTTTCTGAATATTGATTGTCAATTAAAACTGGATAATAAAGCTGACATGATGATGAAGCACGCAACAGATTTCACTCCATTTATTAGTTATAATACATGACACAAGCGTTAATAATAATGTAACAGAGAAGGAGGAGAGGGAAAGGATGAGGAGTAGGAAGCACAATTTATAACTTACAAAAAATCGAGCAGCCTGATTGTAAAAAGGAAAAAAAGAAACATAATAGAAGGAATGTTTTGGGAGAAAAGAACCATGACGATTTGTTCTCAATTAACGACAAATCGAGGCTATTATTTTTGTTTGTTTATTCGAATAATTGTACTTATATATTAATTGCATATAGTGGACAAGACTATATATCATAATCAATAAAATAATGTTTAATGATTGCGTTTAACCGTGTAGGCTTCAAATGCAACAAATATCTTACACAAATATATTAAATTCAAACTAAATTATATTGAAATCTCACAGCAATATAACATAAAGGATATATTGTGTTAAGTATATATATATTAATATTTCTTCACCCTTTCTTTACGGCTGCATAGTGCGATTTTCGTTCTGTGATATATTTTAGAAACGAATAAGCGAAGAAATATTCTTCAGTATAATGAAATATATCTGTAAATAATATTTTCTTTATAATTATAATAATAATCTTATATTTATTCTACAACAATTAAATAATGTCAAGTATTTTTGTAATATTTATTTACAACTTACTTATTTTTAAATCAGTTCAAAATCAGTAAGCTAAGTTTATTTTTAAAATTATAAATACTTTTAGTCCAGTCATTCTGGCTTAAAATTCACGAAAATCTGGACAAATTGCTAACAAAGGTTTGATGATTGATAATTGTGGATATAGGTCCCAAATAACACCCCTGAAAAGTCCCAAGCTGGGGAACTTTAGGAATTGTTAATTAAACAATATTGTTAATTAAACTTTTAGTCTTAAATCCCAAAAGTACTCTAATTATCAATATTCTAAAGTATAGAGAATTTGAATTATAGAATATTTGAAGCTAATTTCTATTTTAAATGATAGAAAACATTTAGAGCAACAAAATGACATGAAATATGTTATCTAAAGGTAACAATAACACTTTTTTTAAATAAGGTTTTAGAAGATAATTACACAAAATGAAGAACATTTTTCATATTCATTATTATGGAAAATCAGATTAATTTTTTTTTTGATTCTACAGTTCCCCGGCTTGGGACTTCTTTTCAGAGGTGTTAGTTGGGACATATATCTATCACATATATATAAATCATCAAACCATTGTTAGCAATTTGTCTAGATTATTTTGCCAGAATGTCTAGACTATTTGTAATAATTATCGTTTTTAAATGTTTTAATGACACGTCAATAATTATATAAATAAACCTTAGAAATAGTATTTTAACCGATAAAGAAAAATACAACGAACAAAATCTTTTATTTAAGATAAATTTATGATATATCTATAATTCTTACAAATATAAAACATAATACTAATAAAATATATATTATTTTAAGTAGAATTTTATATAATAAAAACAACAGAATGTGAAATTATTTTAAATTTTGTAAAAACGACATACTTTACACCATAAAGCAGAGCGCGTAGCCATTTTTGATAATTTATTAAAATATAATTATTGGATACATTAGGAATTCTAAATCTGTCTGTTAGAAGTTGTACTATACTGAAAAAGGATAACTCCAACAAAGTACACATATATATGTCTTCTTTTTACAAGGACGCTTATGTAAATAAGAAAACCTTTATATCAACCAAATTTATAACAAACAATAAATACCCTAAACTCTTTAAATAACGCATGCTTTGAAATTTAAAAAATCTTGACATAACGTAACTTGTATAAATTGTGGGTGTCAATTGAAACTTATCCGAAACAAATGTATATAATATACTTTTTTCTGAAGTGTCAATCTTTAAAATATCCCATTAATTAATTATTATAAATACATTAAGTGTATAAAATAATTGACTGCATAGAAGATGGAACATAAAATCTATAATCTAATATCTCAAAAATCTTATATGTGTATTTTTATGCGTGATAACATTTTGCAATAATAATGCAATTACAGATGAAATACCAGACAGAAAAATACTATAGTTAGACAAAATCTGTAAACTCTAAAAATGAGGAATAAAAATAGAGAATAAAGTTGAGAAGTTATCAAATATCGTGTGGCTATAATTATTTTTCATTAACTAAAAATTGAATGAAGGTCTTATCTAAGTAATAATTCATTGATTAATACTGTATCATGAATATTTTAATACTGTACCATATTGTTCAAACATGTACGTACAGTCTGTGCTATAACACAAGTAAGTCTTCATGAAATTAACTTTTTCTGTATAATCTCAATAAAAGCCAAAATTACTATCTCTCTAAAGCAGATAGCCTCAGGGTAAAAAGCTGAAGGAGAACTTATCAACTCTAAAGTAATATTAAGGAAATGGAAATCCCCAACTATAATGCCATATGCAAATATAGAACAAAAGGGTAACGAATAATGATAATTACTAAGAAATGTGCATCGAAATATTTGTTATGTGTAATATCTAGTAAAGTCTAAAGGATCCATGTATTAAGAACATTGCTTGGGTCATGCGATATTGCCTGAAAAGGCCATGCATGTATATGGTAAATAAATAAATAAGAAGTAGTCAATATTATCTTATATCAAATTAAATTAATTTATGAAAAAATCATATTTAATCCGGTATATTGTAGCATCTACTCTAAAGTACTTACTAAAAATTAAACTAGTTAATATAAAATATTGTATAATAATTAAGTATGTCAATTAAAATACTTGGAGAACAATAAAAAAAATTTCAATTATAAAATTTTAAATTCAGGCTTAATAATTTTTTTAATAATTTTTGCTACCTTTTAATCTATCAAAGAGATGTGAATAATATATTCATAATAGAAAGAAATTAAATTAAATTAAGTATGTCATGATGGTTAGTTGTGCTACATTAATTATATATATATACGGATTGTGTACAGTTTGAATACCAGATAAATCTATAACCTCATGACCACCGAAATACAGATATTTCGCATTTCTTCTGACCCCAATCGATTTAACCACTTGTTAAAACAAGATACACGTCATAAATAATTCATATAAATCATGAGCATCGCAAACGAAAGAACAAATGAAATAAAGGCAGCTAAAGAAAACAAGAAAACTTAATTAGAGGCAACAAGCGCTGCTGCAAATGTTTCTCTCTTATGTGTTATTCTTACGTTAGTCCTTTCGCCCCAGCCGATTGTCCCCGGGAAATGACATCAATTGAGCGCGCTCGCGGTTTCTCACGAGAATTCATCGTGAATTCAGAGTCATCACTAGCTGCCTCACTTCCTTCACTGCCCCCGCGCTTGTAGTACATGGTTACATCGACTGAGGAACTCCTCGGCTTGTTTCCATTTTCAGCACCCCCGCCACTACTGATACGACCACCTTTGGGCACCTGGAGGAACATCATACCCGCCGCAGAGGAGTTGGTCATAATGAGATCATTACAGTAGCCGCCTGTAACACTGGCCCCGCTACTCGGCAGTGATATCGACATAGAGGGAGAAATGGAAGCCACAGATTCCACCTCATCGCCAGTTTTATTCCCCTCATCGATGGATGTCTGCTGGTCTAGCTGCAAGGCTGAGGTTGCCTGATGTTCACCATCACTGTTACTATCTTCATCATCCGGTGGGTATAAATCGCAGTCATTATCTCCGGCGGTTGTGGAATATCCACCTCGACCTTCTTCCATCCTAGCCGAGAGGACACAATGTACGCACAACTTGGGAATATCAAGGGAACGGCCGCGCCGCCTACTACCAACGCCCGTGTTACCACCTCCCCTTGGCAACCGTAACCGGGACTCTTTCTCTGTGGCGTAGATGGGTGAATAGGACTCCTGAAAGGCCCCAGTGTCGTCGGGAGTTGAATAGGAATTTGCTCGCGGCTTGGTTGCATTCTGCGCAAAGAAGGTTTGATCAGTAACTGGGGATATGGGCGGTGAAGCTTCCAATGTGATTTCAGGTCGAACTAGGGGTGATGTTGGTAGGTTGAATGTAGTACTGGGTTTAACTCGGTCACTGGTGCTGCTTACACTGCTGCCACAATCACTGTTAGCCCGCTCTCTGTGGTCCATGACCTGAGAGGAGTCGTCGATGGAGTCATTATCGCTAGAGGGTTCAACAACGAGCCGTGGAGGGCACATTTGATGCGCGGACAATAAGAATTGTGTGGGCTCTGTCCCGTCTTCTTTTGTCTTTGGTGAATTGGGGAGCGTGGCAACTGATTTCATGGAAATCTTCTTCTTAAAGGGAAAGGGCATTATTTGGTTGACGAAGAAGTGTTGATGACAAAGCCAAAACCAAAGACTCCAATAATCTAAGTGTCGAATTACTAGTACAACTAGAATGTAGCAGCTGATCTGATGATGTTGCAGTAGATAGAATAAATAGGGTGGGGCTAAACGCAGGGAAGCAATCTGTAGCTAAAACAATAGAACTATCTTTCAGTTTTATTGTTATCGTTATTGCATTATATCGGGGAGAATGCAAAACACATACATAGACAAGTTAAGTAAGAATGGGTGTGTCGAAAGAAGTCAAGTTGGATATTGAAGGCCGAATGAGGCGAAGTAGAAGATAATCCGTGGATAATTTAGTCGTTAGACCATAATGCAACCACTTCGCCTTTACACTGGTAAAAGAAAAATCGCTATATAAGCACGCTACCTCATACAATACGGCCATAGTAATGTTCTAAATAATAGTAGTATACCTATAAGGATGAATATAATTGTCAAAGGGAGTAGAGTGTAGGTGGAACAGAATGGATGTATGCGAAGAAGAGGAAGAAATCCAATAAGATTACTACAGCCAATCCAAACTCATGCTTCAAACCAATTAAAATAGACCAATAAAATATGAAAATTCGTATCATATCCTACTTATGGTAAGCAACTAAAAAGTGACATAAGGTTTTCTCTTTCTCTCTGAACTAAGTATTATAAATGATCGCTGCAACAATATTAACTAATTAAAGGATATTTAATACCAGGGAAATGCATACTATTAGGCGTTCCAGTTGGAAATAACTTTGTTACTAGAAATATTAACCCCCAGAGATACAAAAATTGATTTTGACAAATATAAAACTAATTCAGAAATGTTTTGAGGCTTGACGAAGGATATAGCGCAGCCATAAATGTGTATAAAAACAAAAATAAAACGGGATCAATAATAATATAATAACCTATATAAAATGTACGTTGCAAATATAAACGTTTCATAATAATAATAAATTTCATATGTGAATATATCTATTAAGTTTAAATATATTTTATCATTTATTGTAAAATTTTATTAAAACTGTATTATTTTCAAGGTGTTAAGTTACAGTATTAAACAATAATAATAATATAATATTACTCTATACGATTTTACACGAGAAATCCAATAGATTAAGGTTATTGAAATATCAATGAATAATTTAATACGTAACAAATATAAAGGTTGTCCCGTGTACGTAGCGTACTTTGGGGAAGTGCCTGTTAGAGGACACTTTATCCTGAGCCAATAACAGAGTGAGGTAGGGCGTGACCGGTTCCTTTCCTCGTTGCCTTTAATTTCCCCACCCAGCATTTACATACTAGGTTCCTATTATACTACTGGGTGGAATGTAATAGGAACATTAATATGTACCTAATTTGTAATATAGCATACTTATGATATGAATTGCATATCATAATTTAATATGTATTGTCAGTGAATTTAATTATTATTTCAGTCAAAATTTAAATTACTCGTTATCATGAACTAATTTTCGGAGTAACAAAGATGTATTTATTTGTTTTGGATGAAATTTTATGTTTTATTTGTGTTTGAAATAATTTCTTTAAAAACAAAATTCTTTCTACTAAAATTGAATCTGTTTCTTCGAAAATTCAAGCTAATTAGTCAAATTTTTTTGTATTGTTCCTTAAAACCCAAATAAAGAAACCATATGCTCTACTATTATTGATTAGTTTCCGTGCTTCCATACAATGATACTTAAACAGTCCAGATATTGACAGAAAAGTTAGTATAGTAGATGATGTTTCAAATAAATAACAGAGTTCCAAAATCCCTGATGAAAGCCTAGATGGATAATATGTATAATATGATATGAATTGCATATATCATATTTTCCTGGATGGATAACGGCGGCAAAGAAATGTGAAATAGAATATATGACCAATTAATCCCGAAGATTTGAAAAAATAAAATAATTTTGATAAAGAGTCACGGGGAAAATTACAAGACGAAATTTGGTTTTCTTTGGTATATTATTTAGTTCTTCGTTGCAGGGAAATCCTGCACGACCTACCAAGGAATGCACTTAAAATTTCGGAAGATAGTAGCGGACAAGTTTGTATTTATAAAAAATCATTAAAAAAAATGTGAAAGCTTCTTTATCGTCGAAAGAATACGAAGACATGTTTAAGGCACGAATGTATTCTATTGTAAATTATCCAGAGAGAGGTGCCCAATATTTTGTTTTTAATATTACTCGAAAAATTATTATTTCCAATTCATTGCAAGAAAATATAAAAGAAAGAGTATTGGTATTGTTCAAAGTTAATAATGAGTATCACGAAAGATATTTTGGAAAAAAATAATCTTGCAATTAAATACACAAACAACTATGTTCGACTTGATATGTTTTTTTTAATCTCAGACACAGCGGTTTGCAGTCATCCGATATTTTAGCTTAGTAAAAGAAATGTCCGAGGTATAATAGTACAAAATATATGTCCATAAAAAAGGATTCGGAAAAAATATCTGTTTCACAAATGTTCAGCACATCGATGGTATCCAACGCATTTAGCACCTACACTTATAAAGTATTTAAAACATCAAGTGCAACCATTCATTAAACTGAAGAAATCACAGAAAAACAAGAGCAATAATTTATAAATTTTCAAGGAAATTTGATTAAAAATGACAATTGAAGCTGACGCAAAAACAAATGTTTTCAAAGCTACGTTTAAATAAGTTTTATGACACTTACACATATATATATACATATATACCTATAAATACCTATATATTTATCCATAAATATTGTGTTTTAAGGCAAAAATCATTTTAAAGATTTATTAAACATAATTTTCCGTTCATATAATATTAATGTTCCACGGAGATGTCCTCAAACCTAAGCTTTGTATCCAGACAGAGTTTGATTATTCTCTCGCTCTTCCGTTCTAATTAGGTACTATTTTTCTGAATCTAGATTGTGTTTGATTGTTCACCCGCTCTTGCATTCATCATTTCTTTATTATCTTTTCAGTGCAATTTAATCGATACTCTTTCTTAATCTTATGTTGCATACAGACTATGTTTGTTTATTCTTTCTCTCGCTCTTCCATTCTTATAACTATGATGTAATCCTTTCAGCGTTTTATTTATTCTAATTCTGTTACGTAATCTATTAATCTTTTGTCCAACCTATTTATCTTCATTTCGAATATTCTTATCTCACCTTTTTCTGTATAACTTGAAAAGAAAGGACGAAATATATCGTGCACCAATTTATGAAATTTCTATTTTCATTTAACTTTATACTTAAAAAGGAACTTAATTTTTTTTATTTACTAGTGAAATAAATATTTAATAACTTTAATTTAATTTAATAATTATCTAGTCATAATATACATACCTATCTACACACAACTAGAAATGTATCATCAGACATTTATATATAAAATAAGAAAATAAAATAAAATAAAATAAAATAAGAAAAATCTAACCGAATAATCTATTCAATATGCACAAAAATATAAAAATAATTAAACTTATAAATTCTAATAGTGAGATCAATTGTCCAGAAAGAGTTATATAAGTCTAATATGTATTAATAAATACATTGAATACCTTACATAAACACTTTTTTTGAATTTCAATATTTTGACTAATATACTTATTCGGATTTGAAGGAATTATTATTTTACTTTATGCATTATTACTCAGCAATTAATTAGGATACTATTCAAAATTAAATATAAATATAACAAAGCATATTATATTAAAGCTTTTACATTATAAGAATTGTATACAATACAGTTTTTAAACAATATAAAATAGTTCAATTATATGTATACTCCACATAGAAAAAATATATTCAAATAATAAAACATCCTGTTATAAAATTCTATTATAAAATATACTGGTCATTATAAACTACCTACTCATATAAAGTTCAAGTAGTGCAAAAAGTTAAAACATTTTTTTATATCTATTAAATTTTAACAGATTTACTTTATATTGCAAAACACAAAATTTATATATTTATTACATACAATTTTAATTAAATATACAGTATGGTAAAAGAGACATTAAGATTGCACAATTATTTTGAATGTTATCTCATTTACAAAATAGATACATAAGTAACTAAATCCGTAGATACTCGTATATAATATTTTAATATAAAAACATATCCTAAAGAGTATAGCACACATACTTACAAAAGGTAGATAGATGGTTATATAAAGTAAATATGTATATTGTTATATATTTTATCCATGTGAAAAGCATAACAATTATGTAAAATAAACTTTTAATAAAAATTATTATATTATATCTATAAAGTGTTTTTTACAACTATAGTTTCTTATTATGAAGATAATTAGCAATCATGGCAAACACAATATGATAACATAGTATGTACCTACCTATTCACTTTGAAATCGAGTCTCGTATTATTAGGACAAATCTTATAACTATTTTAGAGTAATATTCACAGCAGCACAATAAAATTGCTATAAATGTAACTAATAAATCTGAATAAAATAAAACAAAATAAATCTCTGACATATTTATTATTTACATTTAATTCAATTAATTTCGACCATTTCTGTTAGAATTAGTAATAACTTGAACAGAAAAGAATCTTAAATCTTGAAAGCAAACCAAACCAATGTTTGGTTTGTTTAAAATCATATTTAAATAGTTAAAAGGAGTTAAAAGATAATCTGAATATAATAAACAAAATAATATCATAAATTTGTCATCATTAAAAGGATTAAATAAAGTAACACTATGAATATTCTGAATTAAATACTAATGAGATAAAGTATAATTATATTTATTTATTTATTATTTATTGTAGATATTTAACACAAATATACTGGTAATAAAGTAAGACCTCAACATTTTAAATATGCTTTTGAAATAAGTGATATTCAAATTCGAAATTGAGGCACAGATTTTTTGAAAGTTTGTCAATAACAATGAATAAAATATGAATAATAATCAAATATTACATTTCAATCATAAAATAAAGTAAAAAACTATAAGCTATTAACATTTTAGGGCGATAAATGTAAATAAGAAAGTTACAATGAATAATCAATATTAATTTCTAGATTATAATTACAAATTATTATTAATTGGGTTTACACAAAGTTTTATTATGTGCGTATAATTTTATATTTAAATTCATATATATATATAGATAGATAGGGATTTATGTTGATGGCATACCTAGTTCCTGTGTGAATCATTTGCACATAAGTAAAAATCAATGGCCCCCACCCACAGCTTCTCATCTGAGCAAAATCTTTTTCCCGCATGTCCAATTCTCTTAGAAGTTACAATATTATATATATGTTATAAGTATAATGTAAAATCCGAGCAGTAAGATGAATTACCCGCAGCCTTATGTACCTGCTTGATATGTATTGTACTAGTAGTTTAAGTATTATATCTACCTGCCATGTATAGTTAACTGCTAACCAATCTAATATACGAATGAGTGTCGGGTAAAGAAAACTGGGAAGATACCATATATTATGTTTCATGTGGCAGGCAACCCCATGATGATTATATGTGTATGTTAAGTATATCCTATACTGTTGTGGAGGATAGTATAATACACTCATGTAGAGTGGAATACGAAAAACAACTACAATCCGACTGAATACTCGTTCATCATAAAGCTACCTTAAATTTATACATATACTATAAGGCGGCGTAATAGCATATGTTTCTAAATAAAGTTACTCAATATATTATATAGAATGTGACTATAACTCAAGATATACTCGTACTACACGCAGCAGTTTATCATACGATATCGCATCTGGACTATCTTCTTCCTACAAACCACAAAGTCCTGCTTTCATTATACCAAGGAAGGGAAACTCTATATTATGTATACTGTATATATATGGATCATGTTTTAAATGTTAGTTATTTGTTACTAAAAGTTGAACATTATATCAACAAGCCAATATTATCTAAAAGTCAAATTACGGATTTAAAATTAATTGACAATTTACAATAATGTACTTATAACTTATGATTTTATTAAATTTGATTGATAAATAACAAGAATAAGTATTTATTATTTTTATGTTTCATTTCATGGGGCATATATGTATATCTATTTTATTTAACAACAATGCATAAAGAAAAGTATACTTAGATAGTTGAGAACATAATATATTTGCGGGGATATTTAAAATTCAACATATATGAGCATTTATTTATATACTATAAAAAAATATTACATAGTTTTATATGTAAACTTGTTATTATAGTGATAAATGAAAATACAATATTTCAATTTAATAATTTATTCGTTTAAATTGGTAAAAGTAATGGTAAAATATATATAATATTCTTAAATCAAAATGAAATAATTAATTTATTACTAAAAAAACACAAAAATATTGTTATATACTTGTACAATCCATTAAAATAAATTTTAAAAATATTAAAATATTTTAGAACCAAAAGAAACCATACTAAAAACTGAACTGAAATTAAAAAAAGTCATACTAATGTTGCATTAGTATTAAGAGACTAAAATGTTTAGATCATTATCTAGAGATCAATAACATCGAATTTGGGTCTTCATAATCACAGTACAAAATAACATAACACCGCAACTCGGGATAAGTTATAGAATTTTCACAAGGTACATATCATTTATTTGTAGGTATTAAACTATATGATTGTGTCCAATAAATTATTTAATCAGAGTATGTACCAAAACATTCTGAATTCTAAACAGAGAAAGTATGGCATAATTATGATATTCTGCACATGGTATAACACAGAAAATATATGGAGAATACCTAACATAAAACATACATAAATACTTTTTAAATAAGCAAATAACAAACAACGTTTAATTTTTTTAAGTTTCAGTTAGTACCATACAATTGAATCTAGTTACTAAATAGATGTCACATATTTAATGATAAAAACAAATTTATTTATATTTTTTCTATTGAATATTACAAGATTATTTATTTACTAAATAATTACGAATAGGCAGTGCACTGTTTAATAATAATTTAAACAAACTTAACTATACATATATATAATGATACTGTAAATATTTAAATAATTCAGCTTATAAACTACTCCTATGTTTATGAAAATATAAAATAAATCATCAAATTGTATAAAGTACTTGTATAAAGTATAAACTGAACAATGTTATACAGATACAAAAGAACCAGTATCTATTATATTATAATCAACATTGAAGTCAAGTAGCTTCCTTACAATATACAATGCAATTCTTTTATAATCACATGCTTCGGAATATAGAAAAACGCGCTTATCTTAAGTGATTTAATAATAGGTAAAACTAAAAATAAATTATATAATTTCTTTGTTCATAATATTAATCAGCTCAGACTTTTATAAATTAAGACTTAAATACTTACACATAATACATAATACATGATAAATAAAATAGAAAATTTTAAAAAATATTACATATTAATAGGTATATGTAATATATCTGAATATAATATAACTATATAATACATATAAGAAAATAGCTTTTAACGAGATATGAACGCTAGGAGTGACTCAATAAATCTTGAACATATAACAATAACCTGGGTCTATTTATATACATGCGCACATAAATTCAATTTCACTATAAATACATCTATTAATTTTGTTTTTATAATGTATGTAGTAGTATTAATAAAGTACATTTGTAAAAACTGGGTGAATTTATGTTTGGTTTTAAGCGCAAAGTTTTAGTTTTATCTTAGTCTTATTAAGAAAGAATGCGTCATTAAAACTTTTTCAAATTTAAAACTTTCTTAAAACAGTCTTAAAACTTTCTCAAGGCGGTCTTAACATTTTCTGAACATGATTACATATATAACAAATATATATATAGTTAAAATATATACATTTACTATATATACTTACTTATATACTTTTATCATATATATGTATATAATTAATATACATAGTTCCTACTTATATTATTGATTAATTATTATTAATTTTAACTATACTTGAACTTTAAATTACATATATAAGTAACTAATTCATATCTACTAATTATATTAAATATGTATCTCCAGTAATATTCTTAATGACACTCAAAATAAAAATTAATAAACTATTATTAAATAATTGTTATATTTTATTAACCTTGAGTTTTATCTCATATACAAACACATATATCAAACATCAAAATGTAGCTACAAATTTTTATTAATATTTTGAAAGTTTTAGAACCTAAGGTAAACTCGATTTTTTTCTAATCTACTGCTGCTTAGTTTTATCTTATGCATAAAACAATATAAAACTATAGCATCAACAGTTTTTATTTATATTAAAAAAGTTTTAAAACCATCTTAAGAGAATATAAAGTTTTAAAACTTTCTTAGAATGAAAAGTTTTAGAAAAACGAGTTTATTGTTGGTCAGTTAAGACTTAAGACAATTTCAGTTAAGACGAAACATAAATTCACCCACTATCCACTAAGATTATGCCATGAAAATAAGATCATTTTGATTTATTTGAGGACTTTGTTTTGTTATATTATTCTGTAATAGCAGTAGTATATATAAACATTAAATTACAAAATTAAATTAATAACAGAACAGAATTTGTTAAATCTAACATCATTACAACAATCAGATTGCGAAACCACTGATATGAAACAAAACTCAGTCTAAATATGTATATATGTATATACATCGGACCTGCTGTAAGCAAAATACATAGATCGGCAAAAATACAGTATGCTAATTTAAAAATAGCCTTTGACTTTTATTATAAAAGTTATTAAAATATTTATTTATTTAAAAACAACCAACTGTACATTTTCCGAACATAACATTTTGTATTTTGAATAATCAACATAAATATATAATTCTAATAGTAATATCAATGTATTCAAAGCTGCAATTAGCTGCTGGTATATATATATATATATATGTGTGATGTAATATTAACATGACATACAAATAAATTTTAAAAATCTTTAAATACGTAGAACAAACCCTTCAATAAAACAACAGTTTGCTGTTTGAAAGCTTAAACATATTATCTAGCATAATAAATATTCTCGAGAGTGAGTATAAGATTGATTCAATATGCCAATCTACCAAATTGAACTTTTTTTTAATATAATCGTATAAGCTTTACACATGTTAATTGTACGAGCAGAGGAATAACCATATATGTAATATAATTTTGTTAATATATATATCAAATGTTCACAAATAAATTATTTTACAAACAAAATGTCTGTATTCATGAACTTTTGACATACTGCAAACATTAGGTTGAAGCTTTATTAAAATTAAACACTAACTCAAAGTAACTGAACAAATTTTGAGTCCTGAAGTATCAAAATGATCCATTGTATAACGTTGTTTATTATTATCAATCATTGCAATTTCTACAATATGTAAGCTAAAAGTGAACGGTAAAGATACTCTATCTCAGTGTAAATAATTATTATAACCCATGCCCTATCTATGTGTAGTATAGAAACAAATTAAATTCATTTATTAAAATTGCACTGTGAAAGCATATAATATACGATATTGTGACACACGTCTATATTGAATTATACATAACAGACAGCTTTGAAACACCGGAAATGAGCATTATAGCATGAAGAAGGTAAGTCTAATACTAGGTAATAATAATTAATTTATAGCGGACGTTGATTCTAGTATCTCCATAATATAAACCCAATCTGCATGAGTGAGGTGCTGATACCATACAAATAGAGATAAAATACATACAAACTAAGTACATGGCACTAAAGGAAGTCACATGTTTCAAGACAATTACATATAGCTGCAAGATAAGGTCCTCCTTTGACAAATAAGGTACCGACAATGCCTTTCTGATTTGGAATTATGTAGTATATATTATTGCCAGTTGTGCCAGCAATACAATTATAAGTACCTATATGACAATCCGAACCCATTATTTCTATATATATAATATAGTATAATTCGCAGCATAACATAGTTCGTTAACATGTTTATAATACACAAAATACGTACAAATGTATCAAACAAAACAAAATATTTCATTGATTACATTGTGTCATATTTAGAACAGTCTTATTGTACATTTATATCTTAAAGTTTTCGTGCATTTCAACTGTCTATCTGTTTCACAAACATATATGATGTAATCATAATTGTAATCAGATCTCTAAACTTATTGATATTTCTTGAAATTCATCTAAATTTTCACTTTCATTATGATAATGCAAGCGTAAGACATTTTTTGTAAATTATGAAAAATATTTGTATAATTACATATTTTAATTATTGACTCTTTTTTGTGCATGCGGTTATTTAAACTTTTAGCTAATTCAATTGAAGATTTTCATTTCTAAAAATATATGAAATTAGTGTACTATTTATAGTTGAAATAATGGAGAAGAATTACGAAAAGTTCGACTTGTGATACAATATGGTAGTAAACAATTATGTAACAATAACCAATAGGTCAGCAGACATTAGATATAAAAACGAATATAATATTGCGATACAGCGTTTAAATGTTTAAATCAACAATTCTCCAGATGTAACATACCTCTTACAAATTGTATATAATATTATGTATACATTGTACGTAAATGAAATTAAATATACACTCAAATCGCTCGTCTACTGTGTTATACGTAATCTGAAATGCTATATAGTCGCATAAATTTCCGGGAAAAGCTTCAATCTACGATCGCTACTATGTAGTAAAAAGGAACATAAATTAAACGAACCGTGGTTAATTTGATACTCCTCAAGACAGAGAGAAATGGTGTAAAAGAAAGAATGAGTAGGTATATATGGAAAGAACAAAATGTGGAAGATGCCTGCAGCTGCTTTGATGCGACACCGCCTATAACTGGACATTTTACATAATATGATATATGAAAGTTACATAAAGCTTCTAAAGTGAACCCAGACATATTTTCTATACTTTCTATATTGGTAAATTTTTATGAGTGAGCAATTATTCTGGACATTCAGAATAACAAACTATTTAATACACTCTCCACGCTATTAAGTCAATTTCTATTTGAAATATATCCCATATACAGTACCCAAACTTTGCCTAAATAATGGATTTTTGAATAAGACAACGATGTAGTCTTGATGAGTATCTTGACGTGTTGTGTTTATTTATTTATATTATATTTAAGAGTTGAAGTAAATAATTTATGTCTCAGGTCCTTTGAAATGAGCATTTCTCAAAGGCAAACAAATAACCCATAAGGCTTCATTAAACTCAAAATTCAAGACAAAAAGAATAATATCCCAAGTATACCATATTTTGGCTAAAAGGAAATGTAATCAAAGAAATGAAAAACATATTATGAAAGTACTATGATATATGTATATGTAGATATTTGTTTATTCTCAAGCATAGTTCAATCCTATTTAAAAGTCATTTATTTTGAAAGAAAAATGCCCATTTCAACCTATTTAGTTATTGTATATCAAACAAAATTAATTGTTAGGAAGTAGTTGCGTATATAATATATATAATTCAACAAAACGTTAAATTTATAAACTTTTCTCCTAGATAAAGAATGTATAATATCAAAATAGTTAAACCATTTTCTTAAATATACTATATTTATTAAATATCTTGAACTTTTTAGATGATTTAATAAAGAAGTTTTAATCAACTACAATGTAAACAAAATAGAAAAACGTAAACAAATTTAAGTGAACTAATGAACCAGAAAAATTAATGGGTGCACTTCTAATTAAATAGCTTTATTTATAGAAGTTAGCTTAAATTTTACCATTATATTATATATGTTATTAAAGACAATAATGCATGTATCAACCGAATGAAAGAAAACATATTATTCCTAATATAAAAACCGTAAATTTTTATTTCAAAAAATTATATTTGTTTACACTTAACACCAAAATACTCGGTTCATATATAATTTCCTTTAACTAACTTAATTTTTCGTGGCCATTCTTACTATTTTGAATGTTGTTATTATATACCTATTTATTATCAAATATACAGATATATATATATTTACAAAGGTAAAATGAACCATTTACTAATATTAATTAATTAACTGAATATATAAATTAAAGAAACAAATTTCAAAATTTGTTATATTGTTATTACAACATATTTTAAATACGTGGCCATATAGCCAATCGACGAAAGAATACAGTACTTAAAATTCTTTACAGAAAATAGAAAAAATGTCTTTATGAAGAATAGTAAATGCGAGAACCAATGTGAGAGCGATATATATATACGTAAAAAAAGCCGAGTAATCAATCAGCAATCAACTCACTCCATATTGTCCTCCTCCTCGTCACTCTCAGTGATAGCGGACTCCACGCCATCATCGTCTGGATCCGGATCATTACTTCCGGTTAAACCTGTTTTTGGACGTTCAGCCATTTCCACAACAATGTCCGGACTCATTATGCGGATCGGCGGTTCGTCCGATGATGTTTCACCGATCTCGTCGCCAATTCGATTAATAGGAGCCTCTGGATCTGTGTCAAGGTCATCACTCACCTCCATTGTGTACTTACTACTGAAAGAGGTGTCCTTCTGTTGGCAGATCCGTTGGGCCTTGAAATCTAAATATTGAAAAGTAGACACTATTAAATATTTACTCTACCATTCTTAAATATATCAAATGTTGCAACCGTTTTCATAACATGAATATAATAAGATTTCTGGTATTAAAATGAAATCGAAAACATCGAAATATTAACCGTATACTATTTTTTACAATATGATCTATACTTCGTTTTTAAAATATGGATTTTATCAGATTGTATATTACGAGCTTTTCATCAGAGTAAGTAGATACAAAATACTCACTCTCTTGATTACTGTTTATATTTTAATACAACTAATAAGTTTTAGAGAATATCATTTATAAATATTACTGTTGTAATTGTTAACGGTAAAGTAATTTATGTACTATGAATGAGATTATATTAAGGTGATATTACATATATATAATAAGTGTGACATTCATTGTCCCACATTGTTGTTAATAAAAATATTAAGTTAAACCAGCTGTATAATTTGGCTAATAATGAAACACATAATTAGACCAGATGAGTTCTTATTCATTTTCAATAGATAAGCCAACGGCTAAATATATTAGTCCTTCATGTTGATTAGAACACAGTATAAATTATATAAATAACAAATCTCATTAATAGCAATATTACTTCATCTAAAACTACATTGTACTATCTTTATTCAATATAGATGATAATTAAACAAGGCGCATGATGCAACATAAAAATATGCAAACAAAGCTACACAACCTAAAGTTACTAAGCTTGTAACTTATACATTTGAACACTTTATAGATGTGAACAATTTGCCTTAAAAACATATAGCACAGGCATGTAAGAGAATCAGGTGTAATTCCTCCCCAAAAATAATAAGAGAATATAATCCCACCGACAGAAAAAATGGCACAGCCCAAAGCTTAGCAATTACAAAATTCATTAACTGTGTATATATAATATATATTCTCTTCATATTTGTATATATATATATGTTTTCAATAATATATATATATAACCACCTATAATTCCTTTAGTACCTACGCCGCTAAGACTAAAATTAATATGCTGTATTCATAAATATGTCATCATATCCTCTTTAAATATGTATAAGCTACTAGAAATATTTCTTCCTAAATTGTAGTAAATCTATAGCATTAAGGATAACAATTGATAATAGCCATTTTTATGCAGTCTTATATAAAGCAGCTAAGAAAAAATATATATATCTGTACTTGTTGAAAGCACAAGAAAACTCATAACAGTTGCGGTTAAATAAATACCAAAATTGTTAAAGTAAAATTAATATGTAAAAACAAATTGTTAACGAGAAATGTAATATAATATGTATATCTTAGAATTTAGATTTTCATTAAAATATTCTGCAGGATGCAACCTCAAAAAAACTAAAAACATCAAAGCTCATTTTTGGTTAAATTAGATCTAAAGAAAGCAATTTCTTTGGACTAACCTATTAAATTAATTAAATGAAATAGTGAGCATAATATATTGATATAAAACTGTGTCTTAATTTTAACTAAATGAGAAGAAAGACATAACACCTAATCAAATCAAAGTAATGTATTTCATATACACAGATATAACTAGATAATATTCAGATTATACATTTGTCATTAAAATATTTTTTATAAAAATCTGTAAGAAAAACTTTAGAAAGAGCTTTATGAATAGCGCATATATATATATATCTTAGACGTATTATTTTATATCTATTTACATATTTAAAATGCGAAATCTGTCAAAAATAATTGTTTTAATACATTGGTACATTTACACTAATTATATAATATGCGAATTCCATAATTTAAAAGGAACTGACAAATAAGACATTATATATATGAAATATGAAAATAAATAAATTAAAATGCAAGTTTACCGACATTTAGAACGCCATTAAAGTATTGTATTTATGCAAATAATAGTACTAGATATGTAGTTTATAAATAACCCAAATAAAGGTATATAGAATAGAAAACGTTTTTAAATAAAATATTCAATTAAAAAATACATGATACACAGTAAAAGTATTTGTGTCGATTTAATCAGAATTTATTATCAAATTGTTAATTATTTTATAATTTTAGATGAGAATAAATTCTGATTACGATATATATTATTTAGATCAACAAAATCATATATCTATAAAAATTTCAAAATAATCTAGTTTAATCTACATATATTAATAGTATCAAATTTAAATAAGTAAATCCACATAAAACTACTTTACATAAGCATTAAGTATGATATATAAATAATTTATGTTAAAATCTGAATTGAAATGCGTTGTTGAAATGCCATAGTATTTGGGGAAAAAAGCTAAGCATACCTATATATTAAATGTGCACACACACACCTATATACTTACTTACCTACACATATGTGACGTTGAAACCCTTAAGAGGCGCTTACTTGACAACTCCAGTATATATTGATAAAAAATAGATTTATTAAAAAATAACGACTGCCACATGTTAAAAGCCTGATGAATTGAATAAGCATAGATTCATTTTTATGTCAAAATCAATATTTCATCACAATTTTCCGTAAAACTGACTATCTACAACAGTAGAATATAAAGAAATGTCAGCTATAAACTCATAATACACTTTATATAAGTAAAAATAGATTACACTTAATTCAAAGTATAAATCAAGTATATAGTACACCTCCGCCAGAAATAAACGTATCATAAAAAATAGTTAAGATTAGGCATAATTTTTTAATTATACTCAAATAAAATTTAGCAAAAAAACAAGTTAGTCAATAAGTATAAATAATAATATTCATTTTGTTGTATATTACATTGTATTTAGAGAAGGTTCCTTTTATTTACTTAGTACTATAAAGGTAACCTCTGTCAATAAAGTTTCCTAATGATTTAATATTGATAGATACACTGTTTGACGCTTGGTAACCAAGGTGCAGAATACACCGATTAAATTGATAAGATATCTCGCTCTGAATGTCTGAAAGTCTGTCTTATAAGACAATAAGCATTTTATTTAGGATATCCGCATATAATACAAACGCAATTGAAGGGTAAAAGGTAGGTTAACTGGGCGTTACATAAGTGTCAAAGCTCCTACCTCAACTGGAAAATATCGAATGTTTAAGGCTAATTTAGTTGGATCATAATTAGTATGAAAGACGCCATCTTTGACTGAAAAGCATCGATTAAAACAGGTCAAAAAGCTCAAGAAAACATCAGAATTGAATGATACGGCAATGGACTGCTTCTTACAGGTGTATCCAATCTAAAGTGTTTATGGGCCTCGTAGGTACTAGTCTTCTTCAACAAAGAAGATAAAGAACACAATGCAAGGTGTCAATACAAAAATCATAAAGTGGAATCATCAAGCGGTAAAATTCCTAGTTAGGGTTGCTTTTCTGGATGGAGAGACTGCAGGTTAACCCTCTGATTCTTCCTTATTTTCATCATGATAATTATACACGTCAGACCATACAGTAAAGAAACATAAAGTAAAAGAGTACCTTTATTTACTCTATGCGTCAGACAATAGTTACAACCAAACTTTCCTTAACTCAAAATCAAATTGACATACTACCATGACCAGCTCAGTTTCCAAACTTAAACCCAATCGAAAACGTCTAGTCATACATACGATCACCACACTGACCAGTATGAGATGCATGGTTTTAAGAATTTTTGAAAGCCACAAAATATACAGGGAATAACGTACTTGTTGATATCATCAACCTTGATTACAATATACCGCAAATAGGTTGAATAAGTCATCAAAGCACATGAATGTTCCATTTTTTATGAAAAATCCATTCGTTTTTATCCTTGTTTCCATACATTGTTACTTGACAAAGGACCTTTGTGGAATACTAAGTACAGATTGATTGCCAGATTGTTAACAAAATGTCGTATATGTACTGTCATACTTTAAGTATGTCATAGTATTGCTTACAATATCATTATGATTTTCAAAATGAAGCAGAAAAATACGATAGAAAATATTTTGCCTACCCGGGTGCATAATGAAACAAATCACTAAAATGTACAAAAAATCATAAATTATTCTAATTATATTAATAATTATCTATATACAGGACGTTTCTTTCTGACAGAAGTGTACATAAATATATATACGATAATTTATTTCACTTACCAAGTCATCTTAGTAGTTAAATAGTTTTTAAAGCAATATTTCCATAATTTTATATTAATAAACTATTCTTTCATATTTCCTTTACAGAAGAAACAGCTTTTATTAATTTCATTGAAATAAATAAGTTAAACGTTGACCAACAAGTATTTATTAAAACATTATTATTTATAAAACTAAATATAAAAGTTATAACGTACATAGTGTATATTATTTATCTAAATAAGCATAGACATTATGATTTAAGTACTTATAGGTGTGGCATCATATAATAGGCAACAAAGAATATTTATGAAGCATTTTTAGAACTCGTGAAACGAAGTATCTATAAGGGCATATGTATAAAATGTCCCTTTTGATTCAAATGAACGTTAATTTATGCAAACACCCTAATACAGTGACACTTAATTCCTTAGAGATGAGCAACGGATAAGTTTTACATTCTTCAAATGGATATAAAAAGTTAGAAAATATAGATAAAATTGAGTTTTGATAAATATCAGTTAAAATATATTCAATATTGAAGCATAAATAAATATAATAAATACTTCTTTGTATGTAATGAAATAATTTACTAATCTAAATTATATAATATGTAGACATTATTTTTCAATTAAGATTTGTCAAATTATAACAAAATAACCATATGTCATTATTTCAAAGAAATATATCTTTCCAATTTGCGTAAATATGAGTGGAATAAAAAATTTCAGTAAATTGTCATCTCTCTAGCTATATAATAAGATAAATATATATAACCCTCAGTGAGAACTGTTAAACAAGAATTAATTCTAAAAACAGATACTACTTACTTATTTGCGACATACGAAGATTATGAATAGCAAAGTAATGAAGATTCAAAAGATTTAATGTGTGATTATAATGTGATCATTATTATGTTCACAATAAGTATAATAACTAACTTTTTAAAAGCGGTCAGTTTACCTAATTCCCAAAATAATTATGGTGGCTTAAATTTTCAAAGTGAAGGTAGATTATATACCTACATAATTATGTATACATAAAGACAACAATACGTTAACATATTTATAAATTGAAATAAATACTATACTATACTATACTATACTATACTATACTATACTATACTATACTATACTATACTATACTATACTATACTCCAATATAAGGGTTTAAAAAGCGATTTACACAGTCAAAATCCACGTAACAATATTCCTTTAACGGAAATAAATAAAATGAGTAAGTAGGCATCTTAAATTATGGATATTTTAATTAAAATTCGATCGAACATACGTTTATTCAAATATATACACATTTAAAACATACTCCATATGTTTCACACATCACAGAAAATTTACTAATATATTGCAAATATAAATAAACGTGAGTAAACAGTAAATGCGACCAAACGCTATGCCAAAAATACTCACCAAAGAAATATCAAAGGACAAACTTAAACACGTTGAGCACGTCAACTTAGACTGACTATGCTAGGAAACTGTTTACCTTTGAAAATTGACATTTTCGTTAAAAACAACATTAGAAACATACAATGTTCAGTTAAAATATCGATGCAAAAATACGTACACACGTCTTATAGTAGAAAAACAAGTACAGTTAAACATAAATTGCTAGCCTAAAAATGTAGAAGTTTCCAGTGAAAAAAAAAGTTTAATATATTTTTGCTTAGTGTTTAAAAAATAACTACCATTAGGCCGGGTTCACATTTGTTCTGTATAATAAAAATAATTCATGTTGATAGCAGTATAATACATTTTAAATTTGCAGTGCAGTGGCTTTTAACTGGTTCAAATAAATAATCGATAAATGACATGGAGGCTAAGGTATTTCTGAGTTTATGGTGAATACGTTTTAACAAACCGACATGAATCAATATATTATGACAAATTCGTTTCTAAGGTATTAGGGTTCATTTTTGCTCGGTATTTTTATATGTTATACCCGCTAGTTATCTATAGGTAAATAAAAATTCAAATGATTGCTTCAAAGTAATATAAAAGTACTGTACTAACTTTAAAATGATGCATTATACCAAAAAAGTGCCTATTTTAAAGTAACGTTTATTTAATTCGATTTATAAAGTAAAAATTTATAATATGCATCTATCAAGTAATTTGATTTAGAAATAATATGCTGTGCCCCTATAAAATAAGTAATTAATGTTCGTAACATCACAATTTAGAAAAGAAGAATTCTGTTTTCTTTTTCTTTTTTCTTTTTATAAAAATGCATATCAATAGTGGCTAATCTTTAATTCATTTAGGCAAGATTCAATTTCAACACCGATAATTATAAACAAAATTATATAATAACTAACAATTATATATAGTATCACCATCAAGACATGCTAATTCATATTATTATTATATATTATAACTAATTTACCTTCTTACACATCGACCACTTTATAGTTAAATTTGATAACAGTGTTTATATTGGAAATAGTAGTGGACCCTGAGTAACATTATAAATTAAGAATAAAAAAATAAAACATAAAACATAAAAGCTTCGTTTTTTATGTTTATACATTATTATCTATTATATGTATCATATTAAACTCACTGTTAAAATCACTGTATAGTAGGTACAACATTAACAGACACAATACATTCAATGACATAAACTCTATCATGCATAGTACACCTTTTTATAAAACATTTTTGAAAAATTACCCCAAAATTACTTCTTAAAGTTCCTAATAAAGAAATGTGATGTATTAATAGAAAATAAGATTCATTTATAAAATTTATATTTATACTACGATTAAGAATAAAAAATCCATTGTGGTTAATTAATCTATAGATATATGTATAACAACAGTATGCTACAATATTCAAGGCTTCAATAAAAATGGATACATATATACCCTTCTAATAATTATTTGTATAATTTCCCCAAATATGCTCACATACACAGAGGTGAACATTATAAAACTTTAGTTTTGGTATCCTCAAAATACTACCAAAGCTAATAGCTAATACCAAGCGATATAAAAAATATATACCGATATCTAAAAAACATCTGTTTGTAAAAAAACTTGAGTGAAACAGAATGCAACTTAATATATAACTTAATGTAATATATACTTAACGGTTTTCAGTATATATCTTGTCTTTATTTAATGAAACTAGCCCCAAAACAAATAATACTTATTTGGGTAACATACACAAATACATACTAAAAGTGCATATATTATATATACCTCTTAGTCCATGTAGGTCTTACAAGATTACCAATTTTTAGACGTAAAAAATAGATGATATATCTTATAGCAGACGTACACTCAATAATGAGCTTCCTATAATATCACAGTATGCACAAAAATACCAAACTGTCGGGTCAAGTATGCAAACAAACGAAGTATGCCGAGAACATTGGGCATATGAAAAGAATACATAAGTGCATGCAAACACGGGTCTCAGTTAGTTGTTTCATTATAATACCGATATATGCCTGTCTATCTAAAACTACAGTATATATTTTAAATGGATATATATGCAGGTACGGGCGTGCAATTACTGTATATATATATACCTACTTACACGTTTGTATAAAAGGCTTACTTGTAATTCAAATATGTATTATGTATAGATTTCGTTTCATCAAAATGTAGAAATAGACTAACCTCTGCTACCTTTTATAATACAATGCTAGGATTTCGATAAATATTATATTTTAACATTTAAAGGCAAAAATTATCGTTAAAATAATAAACTAATTATTTAAATAATGCTAAAGTGGGTAACAAAGTAAATTATAAAAAGTGTACCTTAGTAAGTTCAAGTAGTGATGAATCAAAAAGCATAAATAGAAATATAACAAGACGAGTTTTATTGTAAAAATATAATATATCGCTTAAGGTGGATGTCCGTAATTCCTGTTGTCAGTAACTGCAGGTAGACATATAACTTATTTTTACCATTAACACTGAATTAAATAATTTCAAATTCAGATATGATTTATATTTCAGTCTATATAAACCTGGGGTCAGATGAGTTATATGGATCACTTTAGAGCAAGTGTAAACTTTATTTAATATCAAAAGTTATACAGAAAGCAGCATCAACACCAAGCATAGTTTATGCTATAATTGTAAAAAATAAAACAGATGATATCATTATAGTACAATTAAAACGTTATTTGTGCGGACCTACGTATGAAACATTTCTTATAAATTATAAAGCCCACTAAAACTACACACTTAGGAGATATAATAGATAAAAGGGGCAGTTTAAAAATATGTAAGAATTTTGCACTATATCAAACGATACTAGTTACAAAGGGGCATTATAATAACATAAATTATGCCTTTGTCATCAGCTAGTAAATCAATATACTATACGTTACTTTAAATATAAAAGTCACTCGTATTAATAAATAATGTGAGCCTGTGAATGGAGTGATAATAGCGATCCGGTTATGGTTGGTTATAATCGGCCAAACTTCTGCTTCCTGTGTATGAGGTGATAAATTCAACTTCACCATGGTTTGATAATAAATTAATCTAATGCGTCTGCAACTTATAATAATTAATCATTAATAGGTCTTACTTAATTATTTACCTTGGTTAGTAGAAATTATTATAAAATCCAGAAAGCTATAAATACCAGAACATAAATTTCAATTCCAAATTAAAGGATGTTGAACTATATACATTAATTAGCCCACTGAAATGCATAACTATACTTTATTAATATATATCTAACTTGATTAATCACAATATATGGATGCTGAAAAGACGCGTTTAAATAAATAACATCATATATAACTGAAATAGATGACTTAAATGAATAAACACCAATTCTTAGAAATAAAACTCGATATAAACATTACAAAATACCTATATGTTAATTTTAAATATATATATTTTAATCTTTATAATATTTAGAAACATATAAACTTGTATTTAAAACTCCTTTAATTTTTATTCTATAATATAATAGATATAAAGCAAAAACGTATGTACATTTTCAAAGAAAGTCGATTGAAGCGAAATTAAATTAGGTTTAAAACTCGAAGTCATATTATATAGTTAATGTTCTATAAATGAAATAAGAAGGAACAAGGCGTAAAAAGTTATCGCATATATAAATATCTGTATTTTTAATATAATAAAAGTAAAATTAAAGTAAGTGCGTTATGACTAACAAATAATAAATAGCAGTATTTTATTAAACTTCCAAAGAATATATGTATTTTTAATTAAAGTAATTCTTTCTATTTTAAAACTTTTTCTTAAAATATTAACTACTTTAAGAAAAAAAACACTTTTTTTATTAATTATTTCAAATAATAAATTATATGTTAATTATTTTCCCACGAATAGCTCTACATTAACATACATATAAGAAATAAATGATAGGTTTTCCCGTAGCATATAAGAGTTGAGAGTAAAAACAAATGTAGTAGGCTTTTATATGCTAGTCAATTTAGAAGCAAAATAAAATACTCAAAATTGTATCAAATAATTCTGCTTAAAGAAAATGCGTCTATATAAAAAACTATATAGAACCAGTCAAGAACTAAAAAATTAAAAAAGACGCATGATGTGTAAATTGATCCTTCGAGTGATATTTGAAAATATATATAATTTAAATTTCATCATGCCAGATGGCTATAAATCGTTCCATAATATAAACATCTATATATATATTATTAGTACATAAATCAAAGGACGGAATAAGATATAAAGCTAAAATTTAAGGTGCAAAGAAATATATTTTCTTTAAAAATAACCAATGGACGTTTTCTGGCCAAATTAGTAATGCATTCACAAATTAAGGGATTAGAAGATATGTTTTCATTTATTGTTTATAATATGCGTTTTTTGGTGTTTCCATTAATCTACTATAATTTATTTATTCAATAAATTAACTAATTATTAATTTATAAAAATACAATTTATAAATTTTTTCACATATTACATAACAATAAAACCGTATTAAAATGCATTATATTATGTTGTTTCAATTTTAACCGCCTTTTGTATCATAAATAGGCTACGAATTACACCAAGAAAATTCGTTGTCTTTATATCATGACGAAAACAATTATACTTATTTTTTATACTGTAGCTAATAATATATCAACGAAGCAAAAACACTGTAAAAATAAAAGCCCTCTCAAGTGCCCGTATTAATAATCCAATGTACCCTCAGGGTAATATTTACTCCTACCTGCAGGTAGCATTACCCTTACCTAGAGGTGATT
>JAYRBW010074695.1:0-25400 GCA_036023295.1 Invenusta paracnida
CCGATCTGCCTAAGATGTAGAAGTTAATTAAATTTATACTTCGATAAAGGTTAACATTTATATTACTTGTTTCTTCAAAGTTATACACTACGTAATATCAATATATTAATGGAATATTGTGAAATAGTTTAAATGTATAAATATAATATTTGTATATATTGTAATATATTGTAATATAATGTAAATATATTGCAAATATATTCTTATATCTTTGAACTGATCATTTTTTAATACCTAACTATAGCTACTAACATAAACAATAATCTTACTATTTATATTAAATATTTAATACATATTATATTATATTATATTTGCAAGAATCTAATGCTTTTGTTATTCTGTTATCTTATCAAGAATGCTTTTAGAAGATTGGAAGTAATCTGAATTTTATGATAAAATTTTACACAAAATCAGCAACTAGTGTGTGATACATATTATTTAGATATATTCAGAGTTGGACGAGTGTATACAAATGAATTCAAAATTCATAATACAGACACACACACCTACATGTATGAGTTATTTTTATGAGTAATACGAGAAATTGTTGAGCAGATAATTGCAAATAATTATTATTATTGTACTGAAATTTAAGATATACCCAAAGGGTAGACAATCCTACATAAGTTAAGAAAGAACCAAAGGAATTATGTATAAACTATATTTTAATCATAATAATTGATTTAAACATTATTTATCTAAATTTGTAGTACTCTGTAGATAAATAATGTATTGCCTATACTTAAACGTATAACTCATAGCTCCATATTTTTACATGGAAATAAAAGTTGATTCGAAATTTGTTAAAACTTTGAAATATAATTAAGGTTAGGTATGTAACTTAGTGTATTTCCTATGTTATTCCACCTGTTGAAAGTACCTATTCCTTTTAATTATATATAGATTCAAAATAATTAAAAATTTAGATAATTCCGAAATAATAAATAATATACATGAGAATAATTTACTTTTAAATATGAAAGAAAATCAGTCGGTTTTTAATAATGTGCGTTCAATATATACAATCGATCTATAAATCTAATATACACATTATACATTAGTGCAGGGAATACTTAAACAAAGCTAAAACAAATACTTATATTGTAGTTATAGTCACTGCAAGCCTATTGTCATTGGTTTCATGATTTACATGTATATTATGAATTTTGGCAAGGCGAACTAAATTTTGATTTTTTATTAATGTCTGAGAAATTATTAAAGATTGGGCGACTCAAGAAAATATATTATTATTTGTATTGATATCAATATCTCTGTTAGGTGTGTATATATTGTAAATATACACAACTATAAATCGATAGTTCTCTCTGTCTAGAATTAGACAAAAGATAAAAAATATCGAAGTAAAGAAAATGCTTGCTGCAATATTTTTAGTTTATTTAACTACACAGTTTCGAAGTTAAATACACCTAATATATTGCAACAAACGCTTTCTTTACTTATATATTTTTTATATACAACTATATAATATAACATCATTCAAAATTTCCAAGAACATCACAATACATGTATTAACTCCTTTGCTGCTATTTCCACGTTTTATATATTGCTCGCCCATGCTAATATATTGACCAAAAATAAAATATTAAAATAACAGTCACTATTTACATAAAATGCCTTTCTGAAAGTTATACAAACTATTTCCTACAAAGCATTTTACATGGTACATGAGTAAAACAGTATGGACGAAATCATACATCAAGTTATCAATATACCGAGTAAAGCAGTCTGGATAAGTTTTGGTTGTCCCGGACAGTCTTGGCACACCCACGTCACAATCCTCCTGTTACCTGCTGCATAACAACCTTGCACTTCTTCTGTGCCCGTATCCTGTTTGGTCCAGGCAGCAACTACATGATTCGGTGACCCTGTCCTGTTCCCAGGTTTCAGGTGAGGCAAAGCAGCTGCGCCATGCACATCTACCAAGCCATCGAGGTCTTCCAACTTCACAATATTCCGTAAAATGTCAAACAGCCTTCATTGGTAAAATTGAAATAATTATTTTTCAAAAAATCAAGGAAATTTAAAATTAGTAAATAATATTGACATTTTATTTTACAAAGTTACCTGATCCAGTTTCCACTTTGAATAATAAGAATGCATTCAGCAGGATTTGATGAAGGAGGCGAAGGCCCCATTTGTTTAACTACCTTTTGATTTTCCTGTACAAATGAAGCAGCTTGTCTGACATTTTGTACTCATTTTATTACTCATCTATCACACATAGATAATATATCAATATATGTTACATATATAATATCAAAACAATCATCTCAATTATAGATATTGGCAATATAATTATAAAAACATAAACTATTTTTTCCGAATTACTATTGCTGATTAAAACATTAATAGTAATAATAAAATAATAAAAAAAGCTCCATAAAAGAAACTTATACTATAAGTTAAAATGTTTCTTCAGCATTTATAATCGACAAATTTATCATTGATGTGAAACTTTTTGGGTATAAGCTTTACTTCATTAAAAATAAATATTGCGCTAAACTCATATATTAATAACCATATACCTGAAGTGACAAGTGTAACAAAATAAGGAAACGTTGTCGGTGATGTATACGTAAAACTGTATAACAATGTGCCTATTATTGGATACGTAAAATAAAATTGGACATATATCGCACGAATAAAGAAACCGGGAATAACCGGGAATTTTGTTGTTCTGTTATATATGAGGGTATCTTTGCTACCTTTCTTGCATCTCATTATGACACGATATAAGTAGTACGACAGAGAAATCCATTTATGTAAAAGTTGTATGACTTTGAAATGTGTATAATTGTTCATCAGGTGCGAAACAATGAGACTAGAATAGACAACAATACAGTAAACATAACGATAATAAAAATTGAAATTTTTATTATGATAATTTACAGAACTATTTATTACCAGGCTTTATAAAATATATGAATTTTTATAAAAAAATTATCTTTATTTTCTTTCATTAAGAAAGAAGAATATATAATAGTAATTTATGTATATTAGTAAAAATTGCTCAAATTTGCAATAAATCAAATATTATTTAATGCGTGATGGCAATTAATTATGTGCATGCATTTTTTAAGAAAAATGATAAACTAAGACTTATACTGTGTTATTGATAATAAGTACAAAAAAATAAAAATTCAATATGATTAATTAAACATTTGAAAGTACATATATGACATAAAATGCAAGTACGAAATTTATCACTTAGATAAGATAGAAATATAATGATGACAGTAACATAATATGAATATTTTTTGTTATGATAATTACAACCATTTTTTTATTTCATAATTCAATTTAAAATGTTTTTTGGTGTTTTTTTTAAGCTCATTGTTTTCTAAATATCTAAAGCATTAATAGAAGGTTATACTTAGTATATATTTGCATGAAATATTCTCAGAAATATTTATTATGTTTATGAAATATATTAATTTTGTATAACTTTTCACAGGAGGGCACTTTCAACATTTACTGGTGATTTCTTTGGAGATGTGAAGAATTAAATAGTAATGATTAATCACGTTATAGACATACCAGGGAAATCTATATATCTATACAATATATTGTTACTACAGAACTATTATTGTTATTGTTAGAAACAGTTGATTGTTTTATACTTTACACAAACTACTCTAGATAGTTTTCTACAAGTCATATAGATTTAGTTTCTTCAATGTAACTGTACAAGATAAATAATTATTGTTTTGGGTTTCTAGTATTATAATAACACATCTGTATATACTTGTGATACCTATAACATCTCATAAGTACCTTTATATAACAAGAATTAGGCTATATACTAATAAGCTAAACTTAATACAATTCAAATAAACTATTTTTAAAACTGGGTAAGTACTGCTACAAAAATACCTTGATAATATTTAAGTAAATTAAATAAAAAATGAATGAAACTTGTGTAGGGAATTCATATTATCTGTAGAAATCTCAATATTTAATAGAAATTGATAATACCGTGTTCAGTTTGTTAAAATTGTGCATCGCAGAATTTTCTGAAATACATCAAACTATAACACTATCATTGTACTTTAAAATCATTAATTTGCTTACAGAAATAATTTTAACGTTTATAAGTTAATATTTACATGACTGCAAAGTAATAACCTATGTCAGTTCGATATAGAACAAAATGTACATGAATTATTAAACATCCATTGGCAACGTCGTATCTACAGTAAAATCAGCTTACGATAATTTCAAACACAAATCGGTGAGTTTCAATTGCCAATATATAAATTTCTCTGATACATACTCATGTAGCATGCATATGTTTTATATACTATTTTTTCTGAATTAGTTATTACTCAATTTATATATATATATACGAGCTTAGCAAAAATGTACAGTAGTTATCACAATATATTAAACTTGATACAGTAAGAAAATAAATTCTGGTTTAAACGTAATAAAATTCAACATTAATGTTCAGATATTTTGATCAGGATTCCTGGATTGATTCTTTTTTTATGATTAAAATGTTTATAGTATATATTATTAAACAAGGACGTTCATGGAATTAAAATCATTATTTATTTTTATGGATATACCCACTGTAAATACACCCATTGTACATACATGTTTACAGAAACATTTTTATAAAGATCTAAAAGCAATATATACGAAAGTACGATATCATTATAATATGAATATGTACAGCTGACCTGTTTATACATGCCTTTGTCTCGAATTATTTCAATATGAATTAATTTTTGATTAGGCTGCATTTGGTACTATTTAGGTGCAGTCAAGATTGGGTATGTTGCAGGACGCAATGTGGTCTGCAGATAATGAATCGTGATTTATAACCACATTTTCGGGAGACAATAAACATAACACAATAAGTTCTGCACTTGAAATTTGCCAGAAATAATCGCTCTACTGAATAAGTATTTAATTTTAATAATTGCACTTAGAACGATAGCTGGCTTCAAAAACTACTGTATAATATTCACTTAGCTGATTTCATTATTAATCAGACCATTGTTACCCGTGGGCCACGTTGCTTCAAGTTCTAGTTTATTGAATCATTAAAGTTTTATTTTTAGAAATCTTGCTTTGCCAAATTGTATTTTTTTTAATAGAAATAAATTAATTAAAATTTAGGGTCTTGTGTTTTTGGGTGTTTTACCTTCGGAATGTGATTAAACTCGGTTTATATATAACAAAAATATAGATTCATATAAGTACCTAAATCAAGACACATGCCTACACATACGTACGAGAATATTTATAAGTATATACTTGCGCTGATTTAAAAATAGTCCAGAATATTCGTGTGTATTTAAAACATTTTAACTCGTGCATAAATTAAACATTTAAATAAAAGATGAATTGTTGTAGATCATGAGGATTCAAAATTATAATTTTAATGCACACGAGTTTGACAAAGCTACCAGTTTTCAAAAGTAGAAGAAGATATAACTGTTATTTTATAGACCGTAATTTATAATTTCACTGTTTGATTAATCGACTCATAGGCAGCCGTTGAAATTGCCTTACTTTAAGCTATGACTAAGCGTTTAACAAATCATTACAATACAATGCTCTAGGGACTCTCATTCAGCAGTGAACGTCGCTTTTCGCTAGCTATGTATAACAGTTGAATTAATTTTTATTATTTTTGAGTATGAATATTTGATTGATTTTATACCTAATTTTAAAGTCATCTATGAAATTTTAATTTAAAAGTCAGTGAATATTTATATATCAATATTGATTAAATGTGTACTCGCATAGACTCGGAAATAAAATATAATTCGAAAACTAAACTAAACTAACACACACACACATATTTATTTGTTTCTTAGGAGAAAATGAAAAGTAAACTATATTTGCTATAATGGTTATACTGCATGCATTGTTAAATGTAACTTCGGTAACTCATGCAAACTATAACATATTATTACAAAATGTGTATCATTAGAAAATCGGCACAATAGACACTTCCTGGTTAAAGCATTTTTGCACTACAAGCAAAATATTACAAATTTTACATGTTTTCCGGATACAAAGAAATATCATTTGCATTGATTATTCTAGTAAAAATAAATACAATGAGTAAATGATAGGATTGTAAAATACTAAATATCATTGCACGTTTTAGATAATACTGAAAACATTTATTTTGTGGACAAGTTCGAAAAAGTTAAACGACTTAACCAAAGAAAAAGAAAAGCTTTGTGTATATTTATGTAAAAACTATAAACGTTTGCCAAAGATTAAATATTCCCCACTTATACGACTAAAACCAACAACGGAGAAATCCACTTATACAGCTAAAACCAACAACGGAGAAATCCACTTATACAGCTAAAACCAACGGAGAAATCCGGAACAGTGCTATTAATATGTCTTAGAAAAGATAAAGTTTTGCGCGAGTTTTTCCTGATATGTTTCTTCTGTTTGTGTGTATTACTTATTACATTATGCCACCAGCTGATATCGGATAACTTATTTAAATGTAATATTTACCTAATTTAAAATGATAATACAAGACGCACTTTTAAAGCAAATGTATCATTTCATATATTTATATTTAATTATTTGTCTAAGTTTTCTAAATTCCTTTTCTAGAGTATATTTTACATTCCTAGTCCACAGAGAATTAATGCTGTCATATTTTAAATAAATATATATTTAAGATATATGTAGATATACTACACTTAAAAAATTATCCATTGACACTAAAATAAAATCAGAATAGTTCAACTCATAGAGTAAGGATGGCGGTACATCTTTACTCTATATGGTTCAATGGATTTAAAAATATTCACAAAAACATATAAATAAAAATTGACTGTTTGACAGTTAACGTATTTTAAGAACAACTTTTAGTCAAATTATTGGATCTGTTACACCTACGAGTATGTATTAGGAATATTAACTATGACAAGTATACAGATAAATTTACATAGTTGAAAAAAATAAAATTAATACTAATACTAAATAAAATAACAAAAACAGCTCGTTTACTCTCTAAAGTATAACTAAAAACACTGTGTAAAGAGTGTCAACTTATTAATAACGTTATTTCTTGTGTAATAAATAATATATACCTACTAACTGTAGCTTTAACCCTTAACATTCTTGCTTTTTAATTCTCATTTATCTTAAGCAATTAATTAAATATATTATGATTATTACTGTACATGCAATACTCATTGTTCGAATGTTCCTGCAAGATTGACATATTTATGCACAATTATATGAACAGCATTCGATATTCTTTATGAATAGCATAACAGGGATGAAGCATCTTCATTGTGACACGGGAAATCGATAAATGTGTTAGAACTCAACATTAGCGTATTCCTATAAATCTATATCATATAACAATAATGCAAAAGTTTATAACAATCGTAATAATGCAATCCTAATAAAATAGTTATATATTTTTCTGGATAATTTTTGAATTCAAAAAATAGATATACTTTTTATCATACAGCTATAATTATTTATATAGGGTGTGACTTTTACTCTTAAAATATACTTATTTTATGGAATATTCGCTATATATCTATTAACTATTTATTATACCGTGCACTTCGCTAATATATTATAAGTGCTAAAAGAAAAAAAATTGTTCTACAACTCAGCGATAAGAGTAACTCTATCGTGATAAATTCAATTAGTATTAAAGTATTTACATCGTATATACAGTATAAGTCCATAAAGTATATTGCATACATATTTAATAAACATTTAAATTATTTTAAGTTTACAAATTTTAACACATGATAACATTATTTTCAAACTTATAATTCGAAATAAAGAGTATATATTTCAATGTAAGAAGAGTCAATTTAAGACAACTTTACAAGTTTAGCACGTTATCAACTTATGACACACATATAAACCTTTTTAAACTCTAACTATATAACTCTATTTAACTATAAATATTATTTTTCAAAAAGAGACTATTTCTTATCAATCAAACGGGTGTAAGTTTGATAAATTCAAGTAGAGGCATTGTACGAACTCTGTGCTTATGTGTGTCGTTTGTGTTCTATATACATGATTAATACATAATTAAACTTTTAAGGATGATAAAAATATTCTCCTACAATTCTAATTTGATATATTAGGTATATTGAAATACAATTATTAAATGTATTTCATTCCTTTAATTGAATATTGAATATTGAATATTTTTATTGAATACTTATATACACAAATATATAAAATACTTATAATGTTAAAAACCGTCAATAATAATAGAATTGTAAATCTTCATATTAAAATGACACTTCACAATTACTATTATTTCTATTTCAATACATTTAGTACAAGGTTACTGTATATATAATAGTTACTAACTGTAAAGAACATAAATATGGCTATTATACTTATCTGTTGTACATATATATTTTCTGTAAGTCTCTATAGGTCTCTATACGGCATCAATGTCCCCTGAGACATATAGGAACCTCTATATAGGTCTATTGTGTACATATATATTCATTGTCGAGTTTTGTCTATAATCTCAGAATGATGTCTATTATGCCGATTGTGCCTATATGTTATTTTCTCCTGTATTTTATAAGCTACATTTAAGGCTCATACATATATTAGTATTATTATTACAAAAATAGTTTTACATTGTGTGAATATATATTACGCTTTGAGAATTATTAAATCAAAAATATATATATACAAGTATATATATATATAAGCATAAATAAAGATATGAATATCAAGAGTAATTATGTACAACTTGAAAGAATATTAGGTGTACTAACTTGTTATACATTCTAAACGTCGTTATAGATAAATATATATATATATACAGATATGAAGAAATATGTACACACATATACTGTATAATGTATACATTGTAAGACATTGTAAAAATATCGTATAGTATGAAATATAAAACAAAAATAATAATATAGACACCGGAGACATCGATAACGCCCCGTAGACAGAAGTTTCGGAAGTATTTTAAGGTACCTGCGTTAGATATTATCATTTCCTATCATGAATGATATAAATATAAAAGTTTAATGAATATAAATTTTAATGAATATAAATTTTAATGAATATAAATTTTAATGAATATAAATTATACGGTCGAATGAATTGAAATAATTATTTCTTTACCTCAAAATATGTAAGCAACTATGTTTTTATCTTATTAGCTATATAGTATGAAAGTTTGCATCCCCTTGAAAATGCTACTAGTCAGTATAAAGCACTTTTTCCAAAAAATATGAGCCACAAATGGTAAGTACAGCGTATTATAAAAAAATCATATCTAAATATAATATTGCTTGTTTTGACCCTTTTTGCTAATTGTGATAAAAAGTAATGGTAGCGTCAATTATATACATACAATTTTTGGAATATTAAAGAATAGTAGTGTTTACTTTCTAAAATAAGCTACATATATACTAGATTTATATTCATGTATACTTTTATATCAAATATACGCTTATTAATATTATTATTATTATTATATTTTATATATATGTATAATTATACATTAATATATGCAAAAAATTTATTTTCTAAATAATAATGAGTTGTCGTCAATGTCCCATCAATTCAGTAGCTTTCACGTTATATTGATTTAAAAATTGATGCTATATACACATTTATAGAGAGAACGGATTAAGCACATCTATACAACTGGTTCATTTCCAAAAATGTCTAAATTGTTTTAAATTCGCAACATACATATATACTTTAATGAATCTACATATTTAAATAAATAGTGTGCGGTGATTTATCTGGAGAGTTGGAAGATATTTAGTTCCAATATTACCAACTCAAGAAATATTTATAAAATGTATAAACAAATTTGTACTTTTTTCCTTTTTCAAATGATGTCTTTATATTTTTCACTCGTTGACTATTTCGTTAGACTGTCTTTTTATATTATTTAATATGCATATATTTTAATTATTTAAAAAATAATAATAATAGCTTGGCTAGCTTATATTATTAAGTCATAAAACAATTTAAATGTGTATGGTGTCTTTCGAAAAAACTTTCGCAAAAAATTATAGGCATTCTGATATTTTTTATTGAAATAAATTACAATTATAAAATTATTTACTCAAGTGTTTGAGTATATATTTGTATTTTTATCTATAATCATTTGTACATATATGTATATTAACCTTATTATCACTAAATGATCAAAGAATACTAAACAGTTAAGCATATATATACATACTCGTATATATAAATTCATTCGACAGGACAAAGATGATTATCAATACATTTCACTGTATTCTGCAATATATAAATATGATTTTAAATAGTAAAGCTATATTAAGCTATAACGAGCATTCTTGATCTTATAAGTTAGATGGTTATGATCGTAGCCATGACAATCACAATAAAGTGTGTTTGTCATAACAAAGTATTTTACTTGCACCATCACTTTATATAATTATCTCTTGAAACGATTTTATCGCACTATACACTTATCAGTAACCGATCATAAATTATCTTGTAGTACCTATGAACAAATGTGTGTCCACATTACAATGTTATTATTTATTCATTATTTTTTATTTATGATAAATCAATACTAAATTTAAAACATTTGCCAAATATGCTATATATTCAAAAAAGTAATCTATATTGCTGTATTGAAAACTTTAAAGAATACATTTATACAAGAATATGTAAAGCAATCATTTGGCATAATTTAAAAAATCAAATTTATTGAATAATTAATTAAATAGAACCGAGACATACCTAATGCTTCCTAAGAAATAAAATATATTCATATATGTATATCAAAGGCAATTCTACTATAGTGTCAGGCCCGTATCCAGACATAAAAGGGACGAGACAGTATAAATTTTGGGCACATCAATCTCCTGGGTGCCATGGCTACGTGGTCAGCATAGCCTCCAAATCCGCGGAAATTGTTTAGGTTTTATTACCTAGAATGCATATAAATGGATGCTCCAATATATCATATATATTTTTTTTGTTTAAGAAACTATTTTCGCAAGACGCACTTTTAATTTCAAAAATAGTTTTTACTATTTTAAACAATTATAATATATTTAGATTTGGTGTAATTTTTTAGGGAAATAATTAAATTACAGTAAAGTAAAGTTGGTGGGGCACTGCGATATAATAAAGATCATTTTGAATAGATGCATATGAAATACAATGCTAAATGTAATGTTAGTTAAACATGAAATAAACAATATAAAATAGCTACGCATCATGTTTAGTAGGTATGTAGTTATATAAGGTGTATCGTAAAAAATTGCGTTTTTTATGCGATGATTTAATATATTATCTTTATTATTTTAATATATTTTTTTACTATTAAGTAAATAACAATATTGTAAAGTGTACCTACTTTATCGACATTTTAATGCTAAATTTATTTTGATAGAATATTATCTACATACTTTAAAAGCTCTTTGAATTTATTTAAAAATACGCACATAATTACGATACACACTATACATAATATATATTGTTAATACGATACCAGACAAACAGCCAGCCATGATAAAAGTTTCAAGAAAATAAATTTAATACATTATACAAAATTGATGGACTCTATAAAATAAGAGAGGCCCATGGGAAGTCTAGTAAAATAATACCTATCAGCTACGATCAAAAGTAAAGCGAGTATAATATGTCTTGTTTCCATGTTGGAATACTAATAAAATGTATCTATTAAATCTAATTTTATACAGTATTTACAATTATGTATATTGTTGCACCCTAAAGTTGGATACACTATTAGAATTATGTGAAAGCTAGGGAGATTCTCCTGTGTCCTGAGGTATCCCAGTGCTTTAGGACATCAGTAAGTTTGATTGGCGTGTCTCTGTGAACATAAAGGAGTGCAAGGCCATTGAGTCGTTCTGTTGCCATGGTGGAGCGCGACCATGTTTTAAGTCGTCTCAGTGCGCTGAAGGAACGCTCATTTGTAGGTGTTCCTACTGGCAGAGTAAGTAGTAGACTCAGGATGGAGTGGATGTTTGGAAATAGAGCTATATCCATTGATTTCCATGTTTGATGCAGATCTATATTATTAAAAAAGCATTAAAAGGCCCTCAACCCTTTTGCTATATGCTTGATTTTAATGAACTTTTCGAAGTAAAAAGCAAAAGTAAATTACAAAAAAAAATCATAATATTACAGACGAGGCAGTTGCCTCGTCTGCCTCAGCCTGGCTACGGGCCTGATTTTAAGAAATATTTATTTTAACTTTAATAAAATCTAAGGACGTATTTTTTCAGATTATTTTCCATTAATTAATTAGATGTATAGGAATATCTATTGCCTACTTTCATATATATGTGTCATTATTGCAGTTTTAAATACGTTAATTATTCAAGCTGTAGGTTTCAAATACATACAACTGTGCATAGAGTAATAATAGCAAGAGAGTTCACTCGGTCAATAAAACGTAAATATGTTTGTTTAAATATTCAAAGTTTGCCATTTGACATTCCCATCAATGCCATGGTAATTTACGTTATAAACAGTATAAATTATCGATTTTCAAACGGCCAAATGTACATGATATAAAGTACCGATTTGAAAAGTAAAAATATAGAAATGTGCGACTGAATGTCAGCTACAATAACATGTAATTTATTGGAGTATATCAAATATCGAATAGCGGCAAATATCTAGTTTTGTCTATTTTTAAGCCGTAGGAATACAAAATAAAGTGCCTGTACAATATAGGCTATGCATACCAAATAATGTAGGCAAAACTAGTTATTTGCTGCTATCAAAAAACTTTTTGTTATTTAAGTTATGCTCCTATAAATTACATATTATTGTAGCTGACATTCTGACGCACATTTTTATATTTTGGTGCAGTTTCAAAATAATGGATTTTTCGCTTAAATCAAAAGAGTGAGCCTTCTTTTCAATCATGTATTCTTTAATCATTATAGTGTATAGATCAAACATTTATGGTTTGGTATGACTTTATTATTTCTATTTTATAGCATGTGTTATTAAAGATAACTATTTTGATTATTTGCTTTTTTATTTTTGTTACTTATTTAAATTTTATGGAAAATGGATTTTTAATAAACATATACTACTAAACTTTTTTCGTGGGAATAAAGTTGTATGTTACCATAAATCAGGGAGTCCAATTTCTTAGAGCATTTCTTTAATTAAATTCAAAATCTACATGGTCGAATTAACTTGTCTATGTATCAAGTATCTATGCAAAGGCGCATTTATTTCATATTTTAGTATCTATGCATGGAAATACTAAATTTTTTACGAAACGACCTATATAATGTATACATTGAAATTCGCTGAGTGAACTCTCCTGGTATTATTACTTCTATGCAAGTGTGCATATTTTGCATAAACAGCTGATGAATATTATATCAATTACTGCGTGATTATTTCTTTCTGTATAACCAATAGGACGCTTCTATTTTTTGTCGCATTTTAATTCGTTCAAAATTGAATCCGAATACGAATATAAAGTCACCACAACATGTAAGAAAAACACGTTGGTTATTTTTCTTATTGATATTTTTTACTGGAAAGTTTTACGAACGACGGACACATACTAATCATGGGCAATGTTCAGGCTACTAAGTAAGTTAAATGAGTTTTTAAAATTCTCAATACTTTATATTCACGTAATCGCTTATAGTGACAAATGAATTATTTGTCCTTTTTAATATTAATAATAATAATAATAAATGTTAGCAATGATTATAATGTTAAAAGTTAGGCCATTTCTATCTATGCCTATATTATAAAACGTAAAATCTATTTATAGGGCGACCGCACATTACTACTTTTAGGTGAACATTTTTTATTTGTAATGCGATGGTCGTTTACAAGAAAAACATTTTTTTTAAACATGCAGTAACCCTATATTTCTTATAATAAAAGTTACTTCTCGCGTATCGCAAAGGAACTTAGTCACCTTCAACATCCCACTAACCCTAAAATATTGTCACATAGTGCGGCCATCGCCCTATAAGTAGGATAATTTGCAGTGATTATAATAGTGCAGTGGCTACAACAAGTAGTGCTGACCGATTTATCATTATATATGTAAGTCTATGCTAGAAACTTTATTTGTATTTTTAATAGTAAATTAACTCTAATATCTGAGTAAAAGTTTTGATTATAACTCAGAATTTAGATTGATAAAAGGCAAATCTACTGTATGTGTTTATTGTATATCAGTACAAAATGAATATTTTTTATTTCGAATTTAAATGTTGTATTTAAGTAGTTTTTTAATTGAGGTATTGTAAGAGCTGATGTGGAGATGAATGTGTTTAAAATGTTTAATATGTATTTAAATAAATGATTGATTGAGTTATAGATATGGTACTATTATTTTAGACTTGGTCTTTATTTATTAATATTAAACAAACCATTATTTATTTTACTATAATTTTCTTATTTAAGTCTAAAATAATTCTTATACTTCAATTTTTTCCTTATTTTGTAATATTATAACTAACAATATAAATAAACTGCTAAAATTAAGAATTATGTGTTCACCATTCAATACATTTTTCAATATTCCTTAAGCCCCTCTTAAATGAGTACTTTGGATGTACATCTGAGATGTCCATCCATGTTTGGTAAAGCCAAACTATTTTTCACATTCTGGATATGCATCCAAGATGTTCACGTAAAGAGTGTAGGCTTAGAAACCTTCAAATACATGGTTAAGCTCACGTGGTTTAATATATAATATTTAACTGTAAAATATCCAATGAAATCCATAATTTTATACCAAACGATTGTTGACATTTCATTGTATCTAAATATTAAAATGATTAAATTTAAATCAAATAAACAGAACATCTAGAAAGCTTTACTTGGAGTGGGATTCAAACCTTTTGGTTACATGCCCAACACTAACAATATTGAACTGTCAGGGAACTGACAAATATTGCTTATAAAGGTATCGTTTAACATTCATTTATTTATAGATATATTGTTTTTGCTCCAAATACAGCATTTTCATTTCTATTTATTCATAATTGTTGGTTATAAAGCCCCAGAAACAGCTGGTTAACACACATTCTGTAATGTTTAGGTTATTTAAATATTTATTTATAATATTATTTAAATTATCTTAGAAATCTACATTTGATTATGAAACAAAAATCACAATTACCTACTTTCACAATTTTAGGCAAGCTATTAATTTATCTATCTGCTGGTGATACTTAAAGCTATAGATTTTTTATAATAAAATTCCCGATAGTCATCGCAATGTTTGAGATATTCTTTTAATTTCAAATTAAATGAATTTTTAAAAAGGAGTATATTCCGTCTCGTCAGCCGTAATCGGTATACCTAATGGCATAAGTTACAGCGAATATAAATTGTGTATTATTATATATAGGTATGTATATTAATATATAAAATATATAATATTATATAAATTTGTATTTCTATTATTGATGTGAACTAAATTTATTCTTTAACGGAATACAAATATATAAAATGAATAATTAATCTGTCGTAATTTATATTTCCCATAATGTATGCTCCAAAGTACAGGATTAGATATACGATTATGGAAACCACGGAGCATATACCATATATATTTTTCATGCTAAATTTTAATAATAAATATATGTATAAGATATATATAATAGGTCCGTTTATATTACTATTATCGATGTGAACTGTATTTATTTTTATTATGAAATACATACAAATAAATTGATTGTTTTAATCTGTCGTAATTTATATTCGCTGTAAATTATGCTTTTATGTATAGGGATTACGCCCCGTGGCTGGATACATTCCATGTAATTATTTATCTCTTAACTTAGAGTTACGTGATTACAATTATTGTATCATACGTATTTGATAAACGCGATCTTATGGGGGTTCTATAATTAACAAACCGATTATATAAATTGAAATCAAAACAACTCAAAATAGATATATCAAATAGCTTTCATTCACAATGGACAATATTAGAATTTAGGTTTAAAATATAGAATACAAAATGTTTTACGTACAACAAAATGACTTGGATACTTTATATTAAATAAAAGAATGAAACCAGTGACATTGTTTATATAAAGTTCGGTTAAATAGATTTAAATTACATACAGTGCTGTTGTTGGTTGGTTGGTTAAGCGTCGGGTCTTATCTTCTTCTTAAAGTTTTTCCACATCCCCAAGATCTTTTTGGGGAAGCTGCATAGGTCTGTTGTTGTTGTTGAGTGCGCCTTCGAGTCACGGCTTTGTTAGCCGCGCGAACTCTTCCACTTCCTTTGGGCGCTTGTAGAAAGAGGAGAAGGGTGGATCCATCTGACCGAAGATCTTCAGACGTTTGGGGAGTATTGGTGGGCACCGCTGGAGCCAGTGCTCAGTGTCTTCTTTCTAACCACAAGTCGTGCACTCGTCCTTATCCTCCCCTATAGGAATCTGTGACGGTAATCTTGGAGACCGTGGTGCTGGCCGCATCTAAGCTGGGCGAATAGGGTTGCATCCTTCCTGTAGCTGCTCGCAGGCGCTTTGCTGACCTTTTCTGTTGTCATACATTCGGATAGAGGCAAACACTTTGAAGTCTTCTTATGAGTTCTATTTGCAAAATTCTTGGAACCAGAAAAAGCAGAAGGAAGGAAATCATCCGGAAGGAAATGGGGCTATCGAGCACTTTCATCATTCTCTTAAGGATTATTTGCGTTACTCCAGAAACAACTGAAAAAAACATTGGATGAAGTTTTGTTTGAATTCCGGGTCACTCCTAATTCGATGTGTGATGCTCCGATAAAAGCTTTATTGGGGTTTGGTGTTCCGATTCCGTGTGATTGGCTTAATAAATTTGTCCGTACAAATTTTCAGCCAGTTGTGAATAATCTGGAGATTTCTTTGAAGAGAGTATCCAAAGAACAGAAATTGATTAAGCTTAAGCAGAAGTACAGTATATTATTGGAGATAAGGTTCAAGTTAAAAATCTTTTGTGCACATCTAGTAAATCCCTACTTACACAGTATTAAATGTTGTAGGTCTCGTTACCATTGAAATTGAAAAATTTGGTAGTGTACTGTTCATACTAACAGATATAACAAAAATTTTGCGTAGTTATTTTCTTTCCATTTTTGTTTTTTATCCTTAAAATGGGGAAGATTGTACAGTGTCTATACAGTGTCAATGTCAACTGCGCGTGTTTACAGTTCGATCGTTTAATTAATTTATTGTAAATAGTATGTTCAATGTATGACATAAAATAACATCATATTATATTGTGTTGTTATTATGATATCGCTGTAATTTATCAAAACTATCCTATCTGCATTTTTCGAAATTTTGTGAAATCGCATTTGAAGAAATTTATAAGTTGATTATAAGTAATTCATATGTAGATAGGATAGTTTAGAACAAATATATCCTCTTTATTAATAATCACAATTGATAAAATATGTTACCAGAACATGCACTAGTGGTACATAAGTACAATAGAATCTTCAAGTGTAGATAGGATAGTTTTGCAGATGGGATAGTTTCGATGAATTACAGCGATATATGCTTGTGTTTACACTGGAATACCATCAGTTGTTAAGTTTGGTGTGATCAGAAAGTACAGTATCATTTATTATCAAGTGTGTTGTTTTATTATTTTTGGGACATAAATGTACACAGTACCTATTTTAAATATTTAGATTCAGCCCCCTGAGAAATATGGAATGATTTTAAAATGAACAATACATTGATTGTTTTACAATGTAGAGACGACAAAAAATATTTAAAATTATATTACGAAAACTACATTACAAAATTTAAGATAATAAAGAGCATAAAGGAATTAGTACTGATATTAAGGAGATCGGTAGTTTCATTACTTTTATTAGGTATCAGCAAAAATAGGAGAAATTCCCTACTATAATATATAATACAAATTCAACAATCCTTAAGAAATATTACCACTAAGAATCTTAGCGTATTTTTCAGAGGTGTAATACAGCGGCTCTCATAAAAAAAGATATTTTATTTCGCTTAAAATGAATTTTTTTCTTTCAACAATTCAATTTTGTACATGGTTAGTGTCGGGAGATGTAAAGATTCCTTTAACTATAATACTAAACAAAAATCAATTTACTATCAAGCTGACCTTTGAAATGTATCTTATTCTTTAATTTTAGACTATCCCAATAAGGATGAAACAGCTGCACATATCTTCAATCATAATATAGTATACTTCTATAGACAATTATTAATTCTATATATTTACCAGACCTGTACAATATAAATTATATTTCTTTCCAACTATTTACAAATAAAAAATACAAGTTGGATAGTAAATAACATAGTAAACAATAATAAGAGACAGCAGACAGATACATACTGTTGCAGGGAGACACCAAACTGCTGATCAGGAAGGGGTGAGTAGAACTGAGACGCGTGTGATGGTGCTTCCTCCACGTCTGGTTTCTTCTTGAATCGCTCAAGGACTTCCCGATCGTGGCTGTTATAAGAGGGTATAGGTTGGTAGTTCAGCACTAATATTGGAAGTGAAAAAGAAGCATAAGTATACAATACAATGATTTTCAACAACATAATGTTAAATAATAACTACACTGATCTAAAATATTTAAATTGACATAAAATATACTGAGAGTGTAAAAATAGACACATCTTATTATAATAAGGTAATATCATAATGTATATTCGTGTTTGAAAACGTTTTGTTATAATATATTTTTATGAATAAAATATCAGCAGATATTAAGTTAGATAGTCTGCTAGATTTAAACTAAAGAGTTGAAATACAGTAAGAGGTACTTCTAAAAGCATAATGTTCCTGACCGAGCAAAAAATAATTGGAATAATTAATACTTCTAGAAGCAAAAATCTAATTTTTAAAATTAGGACTATATAGTGAATATTATGTTTAATTATATCAATCAATAATCCAATTTATTGTTCATATTACTAAATTCTACAAAATAATAATTAAATGACATTAACAAAGTAAGCAAGCGCATTAAAATAACAAAAGTAATTAAAAAGTATAATATTGTGCTTAAATTTGAGTAGTCACATAAATATATCATGAAATTATTTATTTATTATCTATATAAAATTTCAAACTTTTTTAGTGACAATACTGACATCTTTGCTATTTCTAACATATCTTAAACTAAAATACATTATAGATAGATAGATATTCATTGTATTTTTTGCATAAAATAGAAGCAAATAAACCTACATTATGTCTTATCATAATATATCATTTCATATCATCGTGATCAGTAATCAATATTACTAAAATAGTAACAACTATAGCAACCAATGTTGCAACTGTTGATAGTTGATAAGGTAAGCAAAGTAGTATATATCAAAGGATAGTATATAAGGTTATAAATAGATACAAAGCAATACACAGCCAAAGTATATAAGGAACGGGTCAGACATACATTATCAATAATATATTCAAGGTTATAAACATAGTAAGAATCCCCAATGATTCAACAAAATGAATCTGTAATGTAAATTTACTTCAACAGTTTGCATAAAAAAAATTTACTTAGTGAGTTATTTTTTGTTTTAATTTTGTGTATTTACATTGTTAAATTTTTAATTATACTTAGTTTCTAAACTATGGGTACACTTAAATAAAATATCACTTTTATAAATTTATAATAAATTATCGTGTCGATATTGAATTATTCAACATTACAAACAATTACACTGGTGAGACAAAATATATGAAAAGTAACGTAACTGTTTTAAATTAAATATAAAAAAAGTACTATACAAAAATTATAATTAAATAATTTGTTTTATATTAAAATTGAACACCATGGAAATATCCATTGAATTAAGATTTATCAGAAATTATTTAATTACAAAGATTAATAGATATTATATAAATATATTTTATAGATATAATTACAGGTTAGATAAAATGCATAAAAATGTATTTAATAATATAAGATTCCTGAGGCACACGAATATGTAATAAGTACACACACACAAAGATATCAATAAAAAACAGAATAGTGAACGATAGCAGCAAGCAAAAATAATAGTTTAATAAACACCTTCGAACAAAAGTTATAAACAAATAATGATGCAATACATGTAATTAGTAGTTGTGTGGCAGTGTTAGCAAAGTTAAAACTAAACCATTCTTTCAGCCAATTTTCATAACAAATTGTTTCAATATTCATCTAAAAAGCTGCAAATTTTTTAAAGTTTTTAATCAAATTCCGATTTTTTGCAACTAATACCAAACTCTTGTTAAAAGCTTATTCTAAGCAGTGTTTAATACAATATAGTATGCACTTACGACTATGAGTCTAAGTTTTAGATGTGTAAATTACAATCATTATATTGTTATTATAAATATGAAGACAGGTTCACTATGATTTGTGTAATTGGTCAAATAATGGACCCATCATACTATGTATAGTACTGGATAGTACCAGCCGACACAAGTTCCAGCATTTTAACCTGGTCACATCTGCAGAAAGGAAGACAGAATACGACATCTTATACTCACTTCTACTAGCTATACTATTTTATAAATAAAACTATAAACAAAAATTACGAAAATCACAAACAATTAGATTGAAAGGATACTATAGAAAAATAAATTAATAAAAATTGGCATTTATTGCAAGTTACCAATAACAGACAGATCTTAAAATTAAAAGAAAAATTGTGAAATGATTAAAGGCTATAGATTTGAGAGGCATAAACATTATAAAATTATATTAATATACATATAATCTCGTAAAAATCTTCCTACATTTTCATTTATCAAACTGATCGATTTGCAGTGGATTAAAAATTCACAAAATGAATAGAATTGTGTTTTATTTCTACTTTTATTATTAAAATTATACACGTTATCCAGTAATCGTAAGACATACAATAATCAGACTATAGATGATATTACAACTCAACAAGACACATGACCTTTGACTGCCATTTCACAGTGATATTTAACTATGTGGTAGTCAATTAAAGTTAATCTTTGAAACAAAAGCTAAGCTTATACAATAGAACAAATAGTGATTCAAGTCTAGAGTAACTTTAAAACTTTAAATCGCATTTTAGTTTACCTCAAAAAGTTAGGAGTAATCAAATATTTTAAGCATAGAAAAAGTAGTGTTTTGAATATAGAAATCAGTTCTAAACATTTTACAGTACTTTTTATTGTACTTTTTAACTGCTATATTATAATGTTATTAATGCTCATATATTTATAAATGCGACTTAACATATTTGATAATTTATAAAAATAATAATAAATGTTAATAAATTCTCTATTTAAGCAGATATCACAACATTGTCTATATTACATATTACAACTTATATATTTTAACTAATATTTTTGTAATTGATGTATAGACAATTTAAATAGAACGATTATACACAATTATATATATAATATTGTACCACGAGAAGGTAAAAATCGGAAAAACGACAGTGTAGCTACACTGAAAATCAGAAAACCAAATATTGCACAAATATGTATAATATAAGCCAACAATAGGAACTATTAACAATTACCTATAGCTATATTATGATTCAATAAATTATACATTCATAAAACAAAAGAGCGAAAATTATATCAAAGTAATCCGATATCATCTTGGACTACACTATGATATCAACAAAAGATACACAATATTCAATATTCTCTACTCCAGTTCCTTTAAAAAACAGATTAATGTAAATGAACAATTGCATGAACTAGATTTTACGAGATGCGTCAGTTATGTTGAACAACATATTATTTTTATTTACGAAATCACGAGCAAAGCTGAAAGTTAACAAGACACTACTCTACCTGACTACTTTGAAAACACGTTATTATGTAGATACAATAAAATGAACAATCCGCTCTATTTATAGAAACAACAGTGTATCTTGCTAACCCAAATAAAATAATTACGTCAGTAAAAAATATACACTACAAAAACGATAATAAAATAAGTAAATAACTATTTATAATAACAATATGTAAGGTTTGTACCATAAAATATTATTTAAGTAAAATGAAACCAAATCAAAATAGATTTAAAACCGGATTGAAAAAATACATAAAGCACACTATAAAAATAAATAAATAATAATATAATTTACCTTAAACCTTTACGAACGGGTATCCATGCACATCAGTAACGAACATTTGAATAGCTATTTCAATGACTGTTATAAAACTTGGGTTTAACATATAAACCCACATATAATAGTATGTAATAAATAAAACGTATAATCCGTAGTACACAGTATAGACACATACAAATTCTGGTTCTAAAAGATAAGATCTGTAATTTCATCTGAAAAATATATTATAGTGTGTATAAATATATTAATTATATATAATATTACCTATAACACTTAGCCTTGTTAAAGAAAATTTCAAAACCAAAGATTGTTATTATTTTACCGTGCAGATGTATCAGTGCCACACTTTTGTCATAACCAATCTTCAGTTTTACATATACAAAAAAAGTTTTCTTATTTAGAACCATATTATATACTTATTCATTATTTGCACAAGCTATACCAAATAAAGTAACAAAAAGTAAGTAATAATATACCGTAAATGGCATCATTATGTTTGCAACCGTAACTAAATCTAATGGCACGATAGCATTACGCCCTCCAAAATCAATCGACATATTTTGATGTCACCTAACTGGAACTTACTCTCGAACCCGCTGAGGAATTGGCAGTTGATCGGTGTGAAGATGCTCCTCCAGTTCGTGTAGATAGTTAATGTAGATCACCTTTCGTCCAAATTTGGCACTGTTAGAGAGTGTAGGTATTATATATCATTATTAATAATATATTATACTGATTTCAAGGATAAATGAAAATAAAACGGAAACAAATCTATCATATTTTACTTTCGTTTATTCCAAATTTATGATAATTAACAATTATTACACTCCAATGCAAACTTATTAAAATTTCGGAAAATAGTCCAATTAACACAAGATGCACAGGTATATTATGTTTGTCAAAACTACTAAATTTGATAAATAAATTTCTGCATAATGATTGAGGTGCATAATATTAGACTGTATAAATAAATCAATAAAGTAATATCCTATATTTCTTTTCTGGTGCAATAATTCTCGATTGTTTAAAGATTTATAATGTCTAGAAGGGTGGAATGCGAAAACCGTCCTAACTAAAACCGGTCATACACGAGGCGATAAAACGGAGAACTGGAGACTGGAACTTGAGTTGCCAAATCAGTTGGCCGACTGCTTATCCATACACGAGAAAATTAGCGATTGAATACTTAAGTTTTCAGTGGACAATTTCCCTGTATTGTAGTAAAGCGATTATCAATTTAAATCAACAGATTGAAATTGAAATATTTACTAACTTAAATATTGGAGAGAGCGACTGAGTGCTGGAAGCCAATGAAATCGTGAACAGCTTATTTATTCTTGATTTATAACTTATAAATTAGCTATCTACATTGCATTGTTTTTTCTTAGCAGTTTACTATGCCTTTGCCAGAGTTAAAACTTAGTGAGGAATATGTACGGCAATTAATCGACATTTAGAAGACATTCCCATGCTTGTTCAAGGTAAAAAGCAACGATTATTGCAACAGAGATAAAAAATCAAATGCTTGGAGTAAACTGGTGGATCCGTTTGTAAGATCCGTTGTTCTTGATGCCTCGACAAAAATGGTGGAGACAAAATTAAAATCGCTTCGGACAGTATACCGAAAGAAACTGAAGAAACAAAACGATTCTGGGCGTTCTGGAAATGGAACTTCTGATATATACACTACTCGCTGGAAACATTTTAAAGACATGGCATTTATTGGAGACTAGTCGATTCCACGAGCCGAGACGTCTAATCTCCCTGAAGAAAATGACAGTGCAGACCGGGTAAATTTATTATTTTTTGTGTTTAAATTGTAGGATATAGGTACGTATATTTAATTTTTTTTCATATAGGTATAGAAGACTAATAAATATTGTCACAATGGAAATTAAGATAGGTAAAAAGTAATATATTTATAAAGTTGCAAAATTATAGTCTCATAAATACCTAGTAAAATACAAAGATTATAAATAAAGATTATAAAACCTATTACCTATGTTGTATATGGGTAATATTGAAATTCATAGTGCTTTTATTGAGTTATTCTATCTTGCCATGGTACCACTCCTCTTCCATTGAAGTACTGACAGAAGCTTTGCCGAATAACTTTTGCAGCTAAAGTTGGATTTTTTACAACACTACGTTCTACTGGACCGTAGTTTGTTGCGATCTTCATAAACCAGGAGTTATAAACCCGGTCTCTACATTTTCTTCAACATAAAACCAGTAGGTGTTTAGGCACTTCTATTTTTCTTCCTCAAATAATTGTGCAGTGCACAACATGCAGATACAATTACTTCCACTTTTGATGGATCCAGATTAATGGTAGATAGAAAAATACGGAAACGGCTAGATAGTATACCGAAAGCATTCTCAACTGTACGTCGTGCTCTTGACAAGCAATAGTTGTAAATCCATTTTTCTTTCGTTTTATTGAGAAAACGGCTTTATTAAATTAGGGCTTAACGGAAATGCATCATCTCCTATAACCACATAAGGAATTGGATCTCCATTGCGTAGAATTGGTTTTCCGTCTAGAATGCCTAAAGAACCATCCAACAACTTTTTTCTGAGTTGAGTGCTAGCGAAAACACCTCCATCTTCAACTCTACCATTACAACCAACATTTATGAAGATAAATTTATAATTCACACTAACCAATGCCTATAAACAATGCAGTTGAAATGTTTGAAGTTGTTAATATGATCCGGAATTTGGTGGTGGATTGATTTTTATGTGTTTTACAATCGATTGATCCTACAAAATTAGGAAATTGCTATGATGTGTTGTATTCATTAGCAATATATTTCCATTCTTCGTCGGAGGAAGGCATCTGAAAAAACAAATATACCTTGCGAATGTATAGAACATTAAACTCATATGATATGGGTCTTTTAAAAAGGGTATTTTTAAATAATAAAATAATATAATTGTGGTTTTTATTTTGTATCTTTGTCCTCCTCGAACTAATTAGCTGAATTGGATAATTTGAATTATGAGCGATTTTCGTACACTAACCTATAACATGATTTATGTAAGTGTTTGTACTACGCTTGTATCATTCATATGTATTATGAATTAGTAATAAATTCTGGCACTTTGTACTACTCTTGTAACATTAATATGTATTCTGAATTTGTAATAAATGCAGGAACTTTGTTTTAGGTTTGTAACATTAATATGTATTATGAATTAGTAATAAATTCTGGAACTTTGTTCAACTCTTGTAACATTAATATGTATTATGAATTAGTAATAAATTCTGGCACTTTGTACTACTCTTGTAACATTAATATGTATTCTGAATTTGTA
>JAYRBW010074706.1:297-25399 GCA_036023295.1 Invenusta paracnida
TACTGCAATTAATTTATAAATTTGTTATTGTATAGTTTGTTAAACATATATATATATAATTTATCTAGTACTTTTATATATTGTTTACATACTCCAATGAGTAAATTATCTATTTAACCTTTTTCCTTTTACCGCTTTAATGTTTTATGTATTTACAGCAATTAATTTATGTTAATGTATAGTTTATTATACAAATAGGCCATCGAGCAATTTTATATTATTTTCAAACTTATTTATAATTATTATTATTATATGATGTTTAAACATTTCCTTTTTAACGCCCTAATGCTCTATGTAATACTGCAATTAATTTATAAATTTGTTATTGTATAGTTTGTTAAACATATATATATATAATTTATCTAGTACTTTTATTTTGTTTACATACTCCAATGAGTAAATTATCTATTTAACCTTTTTCTTTAACACTTCTATTTAATAAATTTTCATTAATCTATATACTATTATTATTATCATTTAAAAAAGTAAACAATTTTATATTTTCGTCTTGTCTTCTAATATTATTTGTATATGCATGGGTAAAAGATAAGATTAATATTTAATTTTTATATTTTAGAAAAAGCCCATATAAATGTATCACGAACGTTAGAAATTTTGAATTAATATTTCCTTAAAGATTACTTGTTACTACTCAAAATTATATCAAGGAATATATTTAAGTATTGATTAAAATATTATTAAATTACAATATATCTCTTTATATTTTTTATTATATATATATATATATATAGACTAGCCCATATTATACAAACTTTTTTTTTAACTTTATGAATCGTTTTTATATTATTTTTATAAAATTTGTATAAATAAATATGTTATTTTAATAGTATAAAACTTTGTATAAAAAGATATATGATATTTAAATTATAATTAGACTTTATAAAACGTGAAATGTTTAATTTAGAATTATTTATAATTTTTAATAGTACACAGCATAAAGTTTCAACTCTTATTGATTCTGTTTGCAATTTGATAATACTATTCGTCTACTAAAAAGCTTTTGCAAAATAATATTTATAAAATTCACTGTAGTTAAATCTTTTATGCAGTGAAACAGATTTAGATACACAAGCAATGAATTATATTTTACAGACTACTTATGTATGTTAGTATTGTATGAATATTTTGCTCATAAATGAATTTTAATAAACATATTTAATACTACTTCTTGTCTATATATTTACATAAATTTCATTTAAATAAAACGATTTTTTATATGTGACGAATTACAACGCGATGAATATTAAATCAATGAATCAAATCTATGTATAATTACTCTGATATGCAACAGGCATTTAGACTATTGATATTATTTGTATAACAATTATCTTTTTGAATTGAGACTATATAAAATGGGAAATTTTAGTATTTATGAATTCATTTATCTTTGAGGATAACTTTTACTACTTAAAATAATATTAAGTTAAATATTTAAGTAATGCTTTAAAAATTGTCGAGTCACAATATAACAGTTTTATAGTCAAATATTTCAATATATTTATATAATACAGTAGCTCATATTATACAAACTTTTATATAAATATATGAACATAAAATCAAGTAGATTATTAATATATGTATTAAAATGAATATATTTAGATTGATATCTATTTTTATATTTTTTAGAAAAATCTCATAAATGTATCATGAATGTTAGAAATTTTGAACTAATCTTTCTTTAAAGATATTTTTTTTTTTAAATACTTAAAATTATATAAAGTAATACATTTAAGTATTTCTTAAAATATTGTTAAAATTACCATATATCTGTTTATATTTTTCAATTGATATATATAATACATTAGTTCATATTATAAAAACATTTTATGAAGAACACCTGACATTTCAAGTAAGATTTATGTTAGTTATCGAGAAAGCTTTGAGATAATGAAATTAATAAATTTTATTATATTGTACAAAATTATTTTATTTTTAGTCATAGTACATAGTAAGTAATATTCTACGTATCAAAGAAATACTAAAAAAAAACACATATTTTTAAATATAACTATAGCACTGATGTTATAACATATTATATTTAAAGTTATCACATATAAATATGATGTATGTATTGTTTAAAAGCAAGCTAAATTTCGAATAGAATATCAAATGTATTGAAATTGTTTCTTTGGCAAAATATACAAATTACTTCAAATTATTCTTCTATAAAAGTTGTATCAGGACTGCTTTCTCCTGATAAATTATAAATTCCGATGTCATCCATTTCGCGCAGAAGTGGGACCATACATGGTTGGCATAATAATTGGGCGATTGTATCACCAGATTTAACAGCAAATGGCAATTCTCCCCCATTATACAGAGTAAAGCCGAGTTCACCAGTAGAACTAACATCAATTAATTCACCACGTACAGCTAATCCAAACTTTATGGATAAATCATTTGGTGGTATAATTCTTCCAAAGGTGTTTGGTGGTAAAATAATTTCAAGTCCCGTTTTTATGTTAATCCAATCCATTTCTTGAAGCAAAAATGCTCTAGGAGATTTAATATCAATAACTATACCATGTTGAAATGGTTGTTGAACAGCATCTCGAAGGCGTTTGTAAAATATTGTTGAAGAGAACATCTTTGGAATGGATAAAAATATCGCCGGGGGATGCTTATATAGACTTTTTTTAAACTATACAACATCAATGCAGTGAACTGACCAATCAGGTCCTTTCGTTTACCACCAGTTAAGCAGATAACCAATGAATTTTTTCCATAAACGCTAATATGCTTATAAAAGGATAAGAAGATTAAAAAAAAGTATTTTTAATCAATCATGTCCTATAACACATCCTCCCCAGATGGTCCCATCATCTTGGATCGCTTTTACATTGAGGGAAACATTGGCTCAGGCAAGACAACCTTTTGTGAATATCTTGAGAAGAGATATGGAACTAAAATAAATTGTTTTCAGGAGGATATGAATTTATTTAGGAAACTTGGAGAAGTGAACCCCCTCGATCTATACTATCAAGACAAAACTCGATGGGGCTTTACATTTCAATGTTTAGTGAATATTGAGCGCGGAGTTCAGCACATAGAACCTATTTCGAAAATTACATTCTACGAAAGAAGTATCGCATCAAACAAAAATGTTTTTCTACCCCAATTAAAGAATGAAAACATCTTACACAAATTTGAAGAGGAAACACTTAATCATATGATCAACGTATTTAAACCAGATATAGCTCATTTTCCAGTAAAAGAAAGGTCTACCTATATCTATTTATGCTGTAAGCCAGAGACTGCTTTAAGTCGCGTATATTCCAGAGGCCGTGTCGAAGAGACTGGCATTACTTTTAATTATTTGAAGAATCTTCATGATTACCATGAGAAGTGGTTGAGCAGCCTACCAAACGTCACTGGAATCTGCACAGATTCAAATGATTGGATGCGGCGTATTGAATTTCGAAATCTTATTGAAAAAATAGACGATTTGGTTGGATATATTGAAATACCCGATTTTGCTCAAGATTGGGATAAACTAGACCGAAGATTTTTTCTCAGAAACATGAAAACACCATGTCCAGAGGGGTGGGTAAGATGTGTTTGTGGTGAACCGATGCCTTTACATAGACAACTTTGTAATAAGTTTTATTGCCCCCTTCAACCACTTCTAATTTAGAGTTCTAGTTCGTTGTTCCACATACACACCAGCACTATTTACATCTGTAGTTCTTAATTTTATCAATTGTAATACCCATACATTAAATAAACAACCTTTTTGCGTATTCTTTGTTGCATGTCATAAATGAATATTATAGAAACCACAAATGTTTTTTTTCTACTATACTTTTAATCATATAAATGAACAGCAAATAAACGCAACATGTATGATTCACCATATTCCTAACTGTCTCCATATATATTTTTTATATAATTTTAAGCACTCTATCATTATATGCTCAAACATTTGTGCTCCAACATTATATTTACAATGTATGTTATTCTAATCATATTCTAACTATTTGATGCTAATAAAACTATTAGATTGAATGTTATGTTTCTCTTCATTTCATTAATGTACTTTACAAAAATAAGGGCTAAGGTGGGAATATGGTTGTAACATAGTATTAGTAACTTTTATTATATTAAAAGAGCGAGGTTACAGTTGAGATACATATATATATGAAGGCAATATATCCAGTATATTTTTTTATTTTACGACAGTACAGATAAATAAATAAAGACGAAAGTTACTTGCTTAGTATAATCCTATTATATTTTAATTAAAACAATCAGGTTACAGCTGTAATATAAATATTACAATATAATCAGTGTAAAATCAATTCAAACATTAATACAGATAATGAAATAAAGTTGTTTAAAAACAGCGAGTTTACACCGTCAAAGCATATGTCAATTATATGAATGCGATATAATCGGTGTTGAATTTTTATTCAAAACAGCAGTATGGATAATGAAACAAAGTTTATTGCTTAGTATGTGTTAAACCAATCGATTATAAATGAAGATTTAGATTTATTCCATAAATAACCGATAAATCTACAAGATCGTCGATAAAAGATAATTCAGCCAATTCGTTTTCAAAGGAGTTTACTGTGAAATTATTAGAGGATGGTATATTGCTTGTTGATGCTGGATTAGATGTAATGACGTTTTGAGCGGGTCTGTTGATGCAAATGGATCTTGGGACGCTTTCTTTGAGAAGACTTGTAGGTCCTAAATTTCTCCCACGCATTCCGCGGCGCATAACATCTTGTATTTGTTTTTTGGCTATGCTCGCATGATTTTCCAACTTGTCATGAGTACACTGAGAATGACGAAGTCTTAAATTTTTACAAGATAAGTATACTTGAGAAGCAGTGGCCGGATGAAGACATCCCGATTTCAAACATATATAAAACCGCTCACCACGATGCTTTCTAAAGTGATTACCCGGAGGTCCATAGCAAAAAAAATTACACATGAGACAGAGTGAATATGATTTTGCAATTGAGTCTCTAACCATGATGAAGAGCATGAAAATAAAAACACGTCTACACTGTAATGACGAATTACTTAGACTGACTAGTCAGTTTACACTACACCTTTTTATCCTTGTGTTAATATCTTTTTATAAACCCTTTTTCCGAGGGATGGGCTTTTATTTAATAATCTAAATAACAACCACATAGTGTAGATATGAGCGAATTACATATTATTGTTATTTCATTAGGTTATTTAGACACCATAGATGAACGAATGTAAGTGTTGACTATTCCATACTAATATTTGAAAGCCAATAAATAAAACATTTACTAATCCATACTAATATTTGAAATTCAATAAAAAAAAAAAAAAGATAAGTCGCAAATTTAGTATAGCAATTAACTTCTAATGTAATTAAAATAAACAAAGGGATAAAGACATAAATCATAAGCATATATGTAGAATACAATAAGAATGACATTCAGTGTTCAAATACAGAGTCAAAGTGTATATGTATATAAAGTAAATGTAGGTAGATTAACGAATAGAAAATATAAGAATGATTACAGGTGTCATCATATGCGATGTAGTACACAATTAAATAGTTTTAAAGGAGTAAACAGGATATACATGCATTAGTTTAACTTATAAATGAAATTTTCTCATGGATGTTGTGATCGTCTGCCTTTTCTCCCTCCTCACATCCAACGACTGTCAGTTTCTCAAGGTCCTCAGTTTCAAAAATACTCACGATGTCTGATTTCTCCGCTTTATCATGTCTAAGCTGCATAATTCGAAAGATGATACTAGCAGGATAGTCCGTCTTTCCATGTTGGCCCAAATAAATTCCAGTAGCTCGAACGGCGATTTGATATCGTCCATGAGCAAGTTGTAGAGTTTTCTGATCCAAGAGCTCCCCTTTCCAAGAAAAAGCTGCAAAGTTGCTCGCAAACTTTAACCAGGCTGTGGATCCTGATGAAGTCTCTTTATAAGTTGGTCGAATGAGTGGCTTGCCATCTAATGCTCGCTTGAGCAGAGAGGGTTGTATTTTGCTACGAACCTCCTCGCCAGAATTTATCAAGTAAGTTCGCAAGCACTTGTCCGCAGCTTCTTCAATGAGTCCAATTGCTGCATAAAGAGACTTATCACTCTCACATGATACTGGAAGAACACTGTTCTCTATTACCCAGTTACCATACGACTGCACATATTCATCTGAACGTAATTGTAATATTTTCTTTGCCCCGCCTGCCGACTCATCAATTACAGTTAGACGAAGCATCTGGTTCTTTGAAACTCCTCCATTCTGTGGCCAATTTGTCCAAGGTTCTACTTGAAGAGGAATTGATGGACTTTGCATGAGTAGAGATGAATTGAATGATTTACAGCATGCCATTTGAAAAGAGGTCTGAAGAGGCGTTCGTGTTCACTGAAAGAATGATACTGAATTTTACATTAATTTTCTAAGTTTATATAGCTTCTATTTTGGTTCTGAATTGCCTTGTAAAAGTATTTGTGTGTTTCTATTGGTTAATTTAGATAGATGAGATATTCACATATTATTATTTATAGAGCAAAGAGGGTGTAAGCTTGAATTTGATTGGTCGTTGTCTAACCCACCCTGTCTATTCTACCAATTGTGGAGCACAAAGTGAGATTTGCTTGGGGGGTTTTTGTGAGTAGTCTGAAAAAAATCTAGATAAAAGATAATTACCATAAGGTAGGCTTTGGTTTAGTCGAACCCATGCTCTTTTATCTTCAAAGTAGGATAGTGTACGTTTGCGGTAAGCTAGAGTTGTGATGCGATGCAAAGAGGAGGCGAGTCGCCGTTGATTGTGGTAAAACTCTTTTTGTTTCCTGTAAGCTTGCAAATATTGACTATGGCGAATTCTTCCAGACTTTAAAAGACAGCGTTGCACGCCTTTTGCACGAAGGTGGTTTTTACGATTGGCGGAAAGCAGGCTATATGCCTTTGGTCTCAAAAATATCCATTCCAGCTGGGGAGCTCCTCCAGACTCGTCTTTAATGCATCCTAATTTTGCCTTATACTCATTAGAGTGGTCAGGATGCGTTTCTGGAAAGTTGGAAGTATCTAGAAGTCCGTCTTTTCTCATTTGTGGAACTAGATGGGACATGTCAAAACCCGTCAGACGAAGAAAAAAGGAGTCAGTATCACCGGCAAGAATTTGAATATCTCCCCCATACATTTCCGCGTAGCGATCGAGTTGATTGTAGCGTAGTGTGTACATTACTAATTTAGAGAGTTCTAACACAGCCATTCCAATATAGACTGGTTTAGACATCAACATTGTTTCTGGGCATAGGTGAATTCCTACAAGGTCTGGATTAAAAATAGTTGAAGACAAGAAGTCACCACGACTAGATAAGGTAACAGCTGTCTTTGGATCATTACATAGACGAAAGCGCATTCTGTTTCTCATATTCTCCATACATTTTCCAAACAATGAGTTCAATTTCAGCTTGTAGTAATCTTTTTCAAAAGATGTTGTGGACTCTTGTCGTCTTCGGCTGTTGTAGGAGACATATGGTTCAAAAAATGCCTCCTGGTGAAATACTACACCTCGATGAATGCGCGTTAATTCGAGTCCCTGCTTAAGGTAAAATTGGAGAAGGCGGGCGTGGCATATGTAGTTCGTCTTGTCGTAGTGTGTTAGAAGTAGTTTTTCTGTTCCTTTATAGGTAGACGCATTTGCTCCGTTTCGACTCGTGCAAAGCTCTTCCCATTGATTTTTCATAAATGGAGTCAACATTTCATCACAGATAGTACGTTTTTCTGGGGCAAATGGTAGGTCTCTGGTTCGATCTTGTACCCATTCCGGATAATGTAGATCTACCTCAACAATGTATCCTCGATCTGCCTCTAAATCAGCATTTGAAAAATCTATGGATTTGATTTCTTCTGCCGACATCCATTTAAAATCCGAGTGTGGTAGTGACATTGAAAGCGCGTTTCCATACAGGTTATTTGCATCAACATAGAGAAGTTCTCTAAGTGGTCTTTCTTCTCTATATGTGTAGAACTCTGACTTTGTGGAGTGTTCATTAGGAATTCTTGGTGTGTTGGCTTTTTGATAATGCTTGTTTACAAACGTCATGCCACCCCGAATACCTCGTTCGAAAAAAATAAACATCTCAGGATCTTTAATGAGTTCCACTTTGGCGTTGGTCATTTTAAAAGCTGACTGCCATGACATTCCTGGAGCAGAGTAGAAATAGGCAGGGTCTAGTCCATCTTCTCGGAGACTGAGTTCTCTAAATGCCTCGAATACGTCCGCTAGCTGATGTACATCCATCTTGAGATAAGCAAGCATATAGTCACCAAAATTCTTACAGTTAAACTGATGCCAAGATTTTTTTGCTCTCGCATAATCTTCCTCGCTACATTCTTCTTGGGTTAGATCGTTTGTAAAAGCACACTTAGGTGGAATTTTTGTTTCCTCGAGGCGGATAAATGAATTAAAGTAAGAGTAGGGAAACACACCTTTTTCAGTAATGAGCGAAGTTTGCGATCTGTTTGGAAAGGCTTTTTTGGTTAATTTAAGTTCCTGCTCGTCGAGATTTTTTACTAGGGCGGATAGAGATGATGGAAGAAATTGTAGACTGTCTTTGAATTCAATTTTCATATAAAGTGGGCGCTCTTCTATCCGTTTCGTTGATTTGTTCTTGCATTGATACTTATCAACTTCAAAAGAAGCCATCAAGGCTAAGTACTTTTCCTTAGTTTGTGGAATAACATTATATGTCCATCCTTTCATTTGTCCAAGGGCTGCTTGACAGAGTATGTGGGCGTCATATCCGCGAAAGTTGTGGAAAAATACTGGTAAGTAGCGTCTATTAAGCTTCAATTTTCCATTACATTCCACGCATGCAGCTCCGCGATATTCTGCAGTTAAATGATCGTGTTCGACTACTTTTATAACAGATTTACAAAATTCTGTATTGCACAAGTAACACCGTGAGGCCTCTTGATATTCGTGGTGTTGTTCTGGTGTCATTTTTACGAGCTGGTGAGCGTGCTTTCGGTTCCATTGGTATACAGCCACTGCCCATGATTGGAGTGTTTCCATAGCGCGCATTATGCAGTCAGGACCTGCAAAGTAAATATATTCCATTTCTAGAGGAGAGTCGTGAAGCGAAGGATGAGAAACTAATAACATTCCAAACGCTGCAGGTATGTGTTTAGATAGGTTTCTACCATCACATGATGAGTTGTCAAGGAGACATTCAATATCTGCATATACAATGTAAGGGAGTCGTTGTGATAGTCCAAATCGGCGAAATTCCATTGTATTAAAGTGACTAGGTTCTATTGCAATTTCAAGATGAGAATAGCATATTTTTCTATGCTTTTCAAGTCTCTCTTTGCTTGTAAATGGTTGGAAACAGCGTTCGCAAAAGTATTGTCTGCCGGGTTGTGTTCCATCTGGTCTCTGTTTGCATCCTAGTAATCTATTCAGAGAAATGACTGGGACATAGTGAGCCGAGTCTTTTAACAGGAGTATGTTCACAATGCGTCTTACTTCTTCATTTTCCTCAGGACGCCGCGCTGCTCGAAGTATACGCAGAGGATTTTGTTCGTTTTTCTCATTCCATTCTAAAAGATTAATTGTAAGTGAAGAATTGTTTCTTTCAAATCTAGATAACTGTCGTGCGTTCATTGGAAATTCAATATCATTCCAGTTGTATTTGTTTACCCATCTTTTATATCCCCGTGGTTGATTTCGCATAGATCTAGTAACTTCTTTAGAATGAATGGCTGCTAGTAGCGAATGTTGGAAGCATTTACTATCGTTGGAAATTATGTTTATCACCGCTCCTTTTGATGCAAGACGTTTCGGAAGTTTGCTTAAATGACCATATCCTCGACGTGAAGGAACAGAGTGATAACGAGTTACACGAAGATCAAAAAAGTTTGTACCACTAATAATCCACCCGCTGCCATTTTGTACGAAGAGATCAATTTTTGCAAGCAGAAGAGCAACGATTGTTGACAGACTTTCAAGTTTCAGCGGTGTTGCTTCGATAGAAAAAATAACAGTCTCCCTGCGCGATTCTTCTCCATATTCGTTCAATTGAATAATTGTAATTTCGAGTACAGGGTGTATTTTGCATTCTAAACATCCGTCTGTTAATTGATTAATAGCATCATTTATTACAACTTCGTTATCTGAAAAAAAGTCCGTTGGTTGGACATTTGAATTGTGTGGTGTGAATCGGATATATTGCGTTGTTCCGTTGAGAGCTCTTTGCGCTGTGTGCCGCTGACAACATTCTGTAGAGGTAGAGGGAATATTGGGTAGGTGGTCAGGAAAACATGTTGTACGATGCTTCTTAAGAGTTGCTAGATTGATGAATGTTTCACCACATTGACCACACCCAAATTTCTCTTCTGCGTTTACGAAAGAATTTTTACTTTGCATGAATGTGGAGTGAATTCGAGCAAATAAATTTATAACTTGACTTCCTCTTCCTTATGCTGATCACACCTTATCTGTGCTGCACTTATATAAAATTACGCTTGCATGCTTGATTTTCATTGGTTCTCTTTCTCCTATCCTATCAAATTTAAGTTCGATGGTAGTTTCCCCCCTTTTTTTTTTTTGCTATATAACCATACCCGTACTTCGGTTAATTGCAGTCTTCACCGTTTCTAGTCTTCATCATTTCTCCAGTCTTCATCATTTTAAATGTCTTTCATCATGACCAGCGAAGTCGGTTCTTCAGAGAAGAAAAATAATTATTTTAAAGATTTAAAATCGTGTACGAAAACGGTAGCACTTGACTCGAATTTTATAACTTGTCCTATTAACAGACTTCATGTGGTACGATGGGATCGTTTCACTCATCACCTAATAAAAGTGCATCAGGGGGATTGTCCCTTGAAGTGTATATATTGCAAACAAGAATTTTCTGATGTGTGCAATTTCATCAATCATATTGTTTGATTTTTGTACATATGTGCTGTTTTCTATTATTATTATTATTATTATTATTTTTTTTTTTGCTATTTTATATATTTACTGTAATAAGTATGATGTTCTTATTTCTTTAAATTAAATATAAACACTTTTTATTTTATGTTTGATCACTCGACTGTTCTTTTTAAAAAGATATTGGAAATTATCTAGGTTCGTTGTCCTTTAATATATACATAACATATTTATCTAAGATTAATCATGTAAATATACTTATGGAAAAATAATACGATGGTGATATATATATAAATAAAAGAAAAATATTGTATAATAATAAATGATTATATTTTTGAAAATTTAAAGCATTTGTATAAAATTATAGATCCATTAAATTACAACAGATAAGCATTGGGTGTTATATTAATATTTGTCCCAGTTTCAATGTGCATTTTTTAACATAAAAGATAAAAATGACTCTCTCTCTGAAATAGCATTCAGCTAAATATTCATGAATTGCGGCTTTTTATTGCTGATTCGCTCTTCATTCTCATCTGCAATTGAAAGTGGTAAAATTCTCTTCATTCCAGATTTTGGTTTTGTTGTCGGCTTCATTACTATTGGCTTGCTCGTGTCTTCTACGTCGTTTCCGTTTGCTTTCTCAGATAGGGTGGGGGAGATAGATGGTGGTGTTTTATTTTCAATAATGGTGTATTTTCTCTTCCTGTGCGTTTTATTATTTAATGGTGACCTCTTATTCAGTAGACATGTATTGAAAATTTGACTCGAAGGTTCCTCTAATGCTTCATAACGAATCTGCACGACTCGAAGGTGAAGACTAGCCACATAGTCGCTGTTGCCGTGTTGGCCAAAATATATGCCCCTACAGTGAAGAATGAGCTGATAACGTCCCGGTCCAGTCATGTCACGCATGTCACATGGTTTACCGTTCCAGTCAAATCCGCGACAATTTGTACCAATTTTTGCAAAATAGACATCTTTTGGCTCAACTGTAGGTTGCATTTCTGGTGATGCTAGGAAGAGGTTGCGCAGTGTCTTTGGTAGACCTGGGGCCTCATCTGGATTAGATAGGTGGCTATGAAGTTTTATCTGTGCTTGAAGTTCAATCCATGCAATGTTGATACGAAGATGGTCTCTTTGGTCCCCATCAGTGTCTTCAATAGTTTGTGGATATCCAATCGCCTGCCCATTTGCTATGGGTCCTCTGAAACTTGTGAATATTCCGCTCTTAAAAAGGAGTGTTTCTCCCTTTTCAGTTGACAAATTGAGATAGTGAAATGTTCGATCTTCGGTTTTGAATGTGTAGTGAGAACCAATCTTCAAATTGTTCATTGCTGGATGATGATTAGCCTCTATTATGAATACCGACATTATTTTGAAAAAATAAAGGCGTCCGCTCGCTAGGTGTTCGGCTTAAAGAATGATGATATCAATCGACCTACTTCCTTTTATGCTTTTTCAAAATATCTACGCGGCCCTGCTCGAGTTGACGTTTGCTCTTTCTGTTGGAATTTACGCTTGTTTTTTTGTTTTTGTTTTTTTTGTGTCTTTTGAAGTTTACGCTCCGTTTTCTGATTCCTGCTCGAGTTTGTTGGTAAGCAGCACATATAACAGATTCAATTATAAAAATACGCGGCATTCAAAAGCATATCTTGACAAAACTTTTTTATCCTACTATGATTGCTGTTGGAGTTTACGCTCGTTTTTTTCTCCTGCTGGAGTTTACGCTCGTTTTTTGCTCCTGCTGGAGTTTACGTTTGCTCACTACTCATGCATTTTATCAAAGTTTAGCTACTTCAAAAATTCGAAATTTCAAAATGAAAGAGAGATTTTTATATTTTAAATATCATGTTTCTTTTTCAGTTTCTTAACATTCTAATTAAATAATATCGGAAATCCTATTCAAGCTATCATAAAAATAAAACATATTTAGGATATATGTAAAATTGAATGTATAATTACTTGTGCTTACTTTCAAATTATATAAGTAGTAATGTGGGATATATACTAATAATTTGTATTTTATTTCATGTTCTTGGAAACCTTTAACTGAATACCACATTTATAATATTATTGCTTACGGAAAAGTAATAGTAAATAAATAAGTAAAAATAAGAGTAAGATCAATTTAATTTATTTCAAGTGTTTCTCAAACAATTTTAATAAAACATTAATATGCAATAAACTAGAAGAGGAATAAATGTGTGTACATAATTTACTGATCATAATACTGATTATTTTTAACAAATTGTAGTTCGTTACCAATTCATTTGCATTAAAATATTTCATTATGTCCGGGTGAAGATTAGAGATTGTTACCACTACCTCGAATAATTAAGTGAATAACGTTTTATTCAGTGGATTTTGGTAATATAGGTTCCTGAGAGTCCAAATCTTCGTGATGGCAATGTCTAAGGGTTGGACATTTTTTAGGAGGGTTTATTCAACACCACGTGAAAACAGCATTCAGTGGCTAGAAATAACTTAAATATAATGGTTACAATACCGCTGTTGTCCGGCAAATTAGCTTCCTTCTGCAACCAAATACCATAGTTACCTACATTCCACTGATTGACATGCCGTCAGCTCACCATGATACCCTAATGACTGCTATAATTAGAGCACAAAAGTTGTCTCAATCAGCTGTACAAGATATGAATTGTCTCTTGTCTCAGCCAGACAAGTTCTCTGATTTATTATCGAGATTAGGTGGTATGCACCTGCTTATAAGTTTTTGTGGTTGTCTATGCGTTGTAATGGAATGCTCTGGGCTTTCTGAAAAGTCATGTCTTCGCAGGAGTTCCAAAGATGCTGAAATAGAAATAAAAGTTTCCGTAGAACTTTAGAGTTCTCTGTTTTGTAACAGAATAAATACTCAGAGATAGTATTGAAATCAATGCACTAGTATTTGTTACAACGCTTTTAAATATTGCATCATTTTATTTTATGTAGACGATAGTACGTTCTCTGTCAATGGAGTGCATGACATCCCGTTCATTGAGGATATTGTGAAGAGACTGGATTTGACTTTTTGTAATTATTATTTATATATTTATGAAATTACAAATCAGTATTTTGTAAAATGTATACATATTCTATTTGAATTTTTTTAGTGAATGTGTGGTTGTTTCATGAATTCTAGATTACGTTTCGAAAAATGGAGGTCGATGTGGATCACATACGACTTTTAGTCCGCCATATCCGAGATACATATATGTACACATATTACTACATGTACATATGTACATATTATTACAATAATGTAGATATAAGTAGAATACTGAGATAAATCCTACATTTATGTATTCATATTACTATATATGTATATGTCGATATGTCTTACGTATAAATACATGTATGTCAAAAACTCTGAAATATGTTACATACATGTACATATTATGTGTGAGTTTCACTCATTTTATGGTGAGTCTCGTTTTGAACCTTTTCGGCTGCCATACACACAAGCCTATCGATCGAAATATGCGAAGTGTGACAAGTCCATTCGTCACTTTAATTGGCATACCAAAATATCGATATTATGCGCGAATTGATTAAAGTAAAATTGGGCGGACATTATCTTGTTGTAGCCCTATGTTATGTGGAAGTATACGTTGTTCATGGTTTTGGTTCTGAAAACAAGTCGTCATATCTTCAATAAATTGTATGTATCTCTGGGCCTCTACTGGTTGATTGATAGGTAATATTTCATAATAATGACTTCCCTTTTGTGATACTGATATCAGACTAAAATATAATGGTAATCTATCGATGGAAAATAACTTTTTTTTTCGATGTGGCCATATATATACGTGCTTAAATATGTTAAAGCCTCTTGAATAGATATAGTTTTATATTTTCCGGGCCTGGCCAAACCAACATTGATATCTTTATTTACATCTTTAAATAACGTGTCCATTGGACAATCAACGCTTTTACCAGAACTGCTTATTTATATACATTTCTGAAATAATGTTAGAAACTAATGATTATAGTAAAAATAATATATGTAGTTAAAAGTTAAGTACAAATATATTGTGACAATATATATATAACTATGTATAACACTGATTTTAAAAGAAGAGTTAATCAACTCCACAATCAAATTCTTTATCAATGGATATTTATCAATAAATAAAACGAAGTAGGCATTTATTACACAAACCAAATAAATAAATAAATACATAATTTTATATCTAGACAAACTCTATTCATGTTGATTGGAATTCATAATGAATATGTTAAGATATATATTTAAATTGACTTTGATAGAATTGATAATGAAGAACTGCATACACAAACAGACAAATATAATTGAAGAATCTTAAATGAAGGATCTTTGAAGCATATTTTACTTTTTGTTTATTAATTACACTTCTTGGAATTTGGGGAATGAGAAATGTGATTTGTTTTCATTTATGTGTTTTTAAAATACCATATTTAATTTAAATAATTTATGTAAATTGAAGGAGGAGTTTTTTCATAGATTACATTTTCAATACATCTGAAAAGCATTTCATTGAAAAATCTGGTATATTATAAAATAAAAGTATATTTATGTACTTCTAAATATAGAATATTTTAAGTTAACAATTTCTAGGAATATCACAAGAAATATGTTTGACAATAAAGGACGAAAGTAATAACAAGACACCCGAAACTTATCCGCACATCACCCGTCATATTGATAAACTCATCCGCACATCACCCGTCATATTGATAAACTCATCCGCACATCACCCGTCATATTGATAACTTGTCCACACATCACCCGTCATATTGATAAACTCATCCGCACATCACCCGTCATATTGATAAACTCATCCGCACATCACTCGTCATATTGATAACTTGTCCGCAAATCACCCGTCATATTGATAACTTGTCCACAAATCACCCGTCATATTGATAACTTGTCCACACATCACCCGTCATATTGATAACTTGTCCACACATCACTCGTCATATTGATAACTTGTCCACACATCACTCGTCATATTGATAACTTGTCCGCAAATCACCCGTCATATTGATAACTTGTCCACACATCACCCGTCATATTGTTAAACAAGGAATGGTCAAAAAGAGATGACAGTATATTACTGGCATTGAAAAAATATAATGCAGTTTAAAAAAGATAGCAAAAATGTTGTCTGTCTGAATATGAATGTGAAAAACAACAATTAATTAACAACAAATATTTAAGGCATTGAGCATTCAATGTAATTATATATCACATTCAAGTTTAAAAATAATTATGATTATGATTCAAGATTACATTGAAGGATGAATGATACATTTTTTGACCAATTTATATATTTATATACTTAATTTGCGTTTTACAGAATAATCACTTTTTTTAAATACCCAAGCTTGAAGCCCAGCTGCTGTTAAGAGAAGTTCCAGTAAAAAAACATAAATGTTAATATACATATATTACAACACAGACTTATAGGCTTGAAATCATATTATTTCCATAATCTGTGTTAGCATATTAGATTTCCAGCAAATTATCCTTTGCTTTAGGTTTCGGTAAATATTTTAATTTTTTTTTTTTTTTTAAGATTTATATTTTTTACCGATTTGCAGATTTTTCCATTACCATTTGTGTAGGTATCATTTATTTGGTTGGTTTTATATTTTATCTTTTATCCTTGTATGTCTTTATAATTTTAAATTTTATTTGACTTACCTCTTTTGATATATCAATATGATGAGTTGATACCACTTGATCGTCTTCTAAACATTTATTCATTTGTTATGGTTTATTTTACCAATGATAAACAAAATTATTTTACAGATATTAGTATTATTTTTGTATTTATGTTTATATGTATAATATTATTACTTGTTCTACATATAAATGAATTTTGGAAAATAAAGCTAACGAAAAATATTAAAAGTAATTGAATGAGGATTTTAATAATGAAATATTCGATATGTTACAAAAAATAGATAATAATTGGCTACTATATAGACACAAAAATTTAAAAACAATCTGCGACACTCATCATGTAGAAAACTAACTCTATCTATTACATTTCAAAAATGTCTTTTACGCATGTTTTAAATAAGAAATAAAAAATAATAACTTCTATACTGGCCACTAACGACCAGTCGAGGAGATTATGTAACGAATATTTATATTCTAAACCAAATTTCAATACTTTAACATTAGGCGTACTAAAGTTACCTTATAGATTGTTATATAATGGGTGCAGCATAACCTACTCTGATAAATTATAAAGCTAGTTCTTAAATGGCATTACTCGGTATGTTTGACTTGGTATGACAGACTATGCATACACTAAGCATTTAATAGGGTATTATAAACCCCGATTATGTATATAATAACCTTTTTGTTACTCTTATTCCGCACGTAAATTTCGTTTATGGTAACTTCCAGCTCCAACTCCAACAACTATATAACCTAGAACGATAGTATAGCGGAATGGGAAACTGTAATTTTAATCATTAATATCAATTAACGGATAGATTTAGCCTGAAAGTGGAAATATGATGTACAATCCTGAAGGCGTATTTAGGGAATTATTAAGATGCCTCCTTTTACATAAATGCTTTTTTAGAGGTAATCATTCATATATGATAAACTCTACCTAGTGCATTAAATAATCATTATCATGAAAAAAAAACATAGTTGACTTATGTGCATGTGTGTTGTGTATATATATATTAAAAATGTTCACTGAAGTGCAGTATGATAAGTTGGGTGGAAACCAAACTTTTCTTGTATAATAGAAATGGTTTGATATAATTAAATGTCTCAATCATATATGTGTATATAGAATAAGTCTTTTTGAGATTAATAATGGATTGAAGGTTTTTTAAAGATAAAGATTAAAGATCATTTTATAAACATATATAATATATGGGTACATATACCTGTAAGTAAAATGCATAAAGGTAAAATGTTTATGTTTATTTAAATACTTGTTTATTATTTCTTACGCAAAAGCGAGACTGCTCTCTCTATAATATCACAAAAATTAAAAAAGGGAAAGTCAATACACAAGCAAGCAGCTTGTACGAGTATAATTTAGAAATATATATTTAGAATTTTAGGGATCATTATAAACTAAAAGACTTGTTAGTACACGGGATAGAAAGTGAAACTTCTCTACATTATGAAATATATGTACGCTTACTTGTAAGTTAAAAAGTATATTTGTGACTTGTAAATTGCATACATAAAATATAAACCAGGCGTTTATTCAATACGCATTAATTAATACAACGTATGAAATGTATTGATTTTTAAGTACTACAGCTATTTCTGGAACATTTAATACATACATGGTGTGTTAATATATTTATGATAGACTTACACTATTTCTTGTCTACTTATTCAAAAAATGTATCATGTTTGACATTTTAAAAAACATATCAAGAATGCAAATTAGTTATTATAAACTTAATTTTTACAGTTTGCAGATAACTTAGAACATGAAATATAATTATGCGCAAATATATTGAATTGTAAACTTTCTAACTGTGATTTATGACGTTTCTTAGTCTATATTACCTACATTATAATGATGTTTTCTTATAATTTATCCAATTTGTGTAACACAATAACGATCATTTTAGATTTCACGATTTAAATATTTTAAGCCGTGAAGAATGAATGATATTTGAAGAATGCAAATCATTTTCCTATTTATCTTTGACAAATAGTTATTCATCACAATATTTCCATACCTATTTAAGATCCTTCGAACGATTTCACTGTAAAATGGGAGTTTTTGGCATTTCCTTTTCTACTGACATTTAGGTTGATTCATACTTTGGTTTCTATATAAATCATGAATTCTGAATTTTTTGATGCCCACAAATCTTTCTAAATACTGTGAACAACTCAGACTAAGTATATATGACTGTAATCCTGCGATTAAAAATATCGACCAAAAGTAGATATTTATTGAATAGAAACTAGTCATATTAATTTACTAAATTGTGTATAATCGCCGATGAGTTAACCAGTTCTTTCGCTGCTCCCTTCAGCTACCTGAGAAAGACCATCTTCCCCTCTCTCCTATTCAACGCCGTCATCTTCACCAGTGAGGTCATCTCCAGTTGTGTTCTCACTCTAGGCTTCACTCATTGGTGCCGGAAACTCGTCGAGATAGTCCACATACCCAAAGAGATCATGGACTCTGCCGAGAAGTTGTGAGTACACTCCCGCGCGCCAATCCAAAAACTTAAATCCCGCCCGCGAGCCTTGAGACAAAAGACTGAATTTAGTTGAATTCAGTGAAATTTAATTTTAGACTGAAATTTCTTTATCAGCGTATAACCGATATTTTTTTATCGTTCAGCACAATGTTAACCTTCAATTAGCTTATTCCAATCAACATTGCAAGATTTGTTTTAAATTGAAAACACTCTCTTTTAAATCGCGTAAACAAATAACAAAATTTTCTAGAAATATTTTGTATTTTAATACTATTCATCCGAATTATTATATTCCGTTAATAAATTTAGTTTTTGCCTCTTTCATGTTTCATCGTTAATTATTACATAAATACAGAGAACCTCGGGAGTGCATTATTACTCATATAAGCATGAATAATGATACTTTCTCGGAATCTTAAGCTTTAGGCGAAATTTACATTAATTTTAGGAATAACATTTTATGAAATCCTTTTCGCAAAGACAGTTGAAGAGTAGGTCTTCCTATATACCACCCCAATTATAAGACATATGGCACAGTAAAAACTTGGAACATGATGTATTTAACAATAAATTTATCTTTTTCTTCAAACTCAATTAACGACAATAATGATATACATATATCTATACTTGGTTTCTGCTAAGTCATAATTGACACAAGACAATCTTATTTAGGGAATAATAATAACTGAACACTTTCTTGAATTCTTTAGGTATGAAGCCATTCTAATAGACTTTTTTATCGAGTAATACATTATTATTGTGCATAACAAGATCAAATATCGTTACGATTGAAATAATTTTCAAATATTTAATATAAAGCAAGGCATAGTTTTTTTAATGGAAGCTAGAAAACTTAACGACTTTTATATTTAGAAAATATGTCAGAACTGTATGTTTAAATTAATCCATTAATATACATATATAATAGAAGCAATAACAATTATGTCTGCAAGACGGGCACGGAGATGCTTGTACCACAGAGTAAAGTAATGAGCAGAAGGTTTTCTCCCCAATTGGAATACATTTTATAACACGCTTTATAAATATATAGTTTTATTATTATTATTATTATTTTGGACAAATATAATATCATAGAACACGTGACAAATCATCGATTTTCAAGAAAATGTATTTTTTCTTAGTTTTTCAATGAAAAATTAATAAATCAATGATTTCCTGGATATGGCAAACAAGCTTAGAACAAATGGAAATGGCAGCCGTCATCTTGAATAATTGGTTCCCTTTTTAATGCATAGCATATATGGGAAGATATGTTTTGGTAATTTATACATTATTTGTGGACTTTACATTTCGATATCGCTATATATACTAACTTACAAACCGAAACGTTTGACTCCTTCAAAAATAGATACAGTGTTTAGAGAATTGTCACAGATATACCATTATAGAGCTAATTCTGACCAAATTACAAAATATGTATCCTCCATGCTAGTTACTTTGAACTAAAATTATATAATATGAAATGAATTTGTGTACAAATATATTATAGGTATATATATTCCTATAAATATTTTATTAATAATTATGAAAGGTATGTTTTATTTATTGATTATAAAGCAATAAAATTCTGTGTTTTTCATCATATTATAATGTCTCTGTGTATGCACACACTATATCAGAGATTGCTAAATATACAGAAAAACGAAATATACATACATTATATATAGCTTTGATCTTCTGTCAAGGATGCAGAGATAATACAGCTTTGAAGTTGAGTTCTTGAGAGACTATTTATGCTAAAAGGTACCTACCGACAGTATAACCTCTTATTCCACAGAATCATCCACACCGTATATATTTTTGTCACGTTAAGTATTAATTTTAATATATGTATGTTGATAATCGTATTATTCAACCAACATAGGGCTTTATAAAAACTCTTGAATTACAAAAGCACTCCCTGGGAATGTATAAAACTTCAGATTTCAAAAATAATACTTGTATTTTAAATAGACTTTATAATCAATATATATATATTATATATATACACATTGTAATTTTGATTAAAAACAACAAAAAGATCAATATTACTGTAATGAATATTTTAACAACTATGCTGTTGTTTGGAAGAAGATAATGAGTCAATATTTATTAAGGACGATTTTATTTAATATATATAGTGTCTAATATTACAATCAATTTGTCTGTAGACAATTTCATAATAGTTCTAAATTATATTAAACATTAATTTTGATTACATCAGCTACATCGCAAACATAGAATCGTATTCATATATATATTATTCCTTATAATTAACAATGTGCATGTTACATATCACCTACTTCGGATAATTACTTCTAGACTTGGTAATTCATGTTGATCTTTTGTCAATAGTAGTCAATATAATTCTATAAAAAAATAATCGAAATTATGTAACACATTAAAATTATTGTATACTATCTTTTGCGAATTTATAATTCAATTTTTATTTTCTTGTTTTCTACAAATAGATATACTAAGAATTGCGATATTTTTGTATTGCTTGCATCGTAATGACATATTTAGAGATAACTACATTCTGAGAATAATTGAAAAATGTCACAGTTACAATAAAAAGTCAATGTACGATAAGAGAATTTAGAAAATAAAAATTCATAATAGTACAAATAATTATACCTACATGATTAATCTGTATTGTTATCACTAATATTCTATTCCTATATATTCCTGAAGTAAATATAGTATATATAGAAAAGGGATGGAATCAATATTTGGTAAGCTTTGACTTGAAGGTAAATTATAGATGTAGACTTGTCTGTCCCAATTTAGATGATCATATTTGGCTTCTCTTAAACTGATAAGATCTATGCTGCGGCGGTAAATATTATATAGGAACAGAATCCCAGCACGTCAGTGTTATAATCCTCATCGTTATAAAGATCCATCCTTAAAGTTTATTACGCAGTCAAAACACATTCATCCTTGTCGACGATGCATTCGTCAGAAAATAAACGCAATTTTATTCAAGATGTTAGTCGACTAATTCACTATATTATCAAATTTTCACTACTTAGTTAAAGAGATGGTTAGAACTTGATGTCGCCTCTACTAGCTATCAATGTTGTTCATCCGAATTAGTAGCTAAGTGATTTGGTTTTCAGCACTTATGTAAATTAGAATTTTTAATTTAGACAAAAATAGCATGTTATAGCATAGCATATTTTACCAATTGACAGAAGAAAAGATGAAATAGTATTTTGATATTGTAATAAACTTATCATCCTAAACATGACTGACAGTTTAACAGCTGAATTCAACAAATATCAACGTCTTTTTAATGATAAATGATGACGTTAGAGTATTTTTTCATCAAACCCTTTATGTAAGACTTTAATCTATCATATCTGAAATTAATTAATTAATTGCACATAATTTGAAAATTTAGGCAAACTGGGAGATTTTTCCACAAATATCTGAATATTGACGATTTTATTATGCTTATTAAATTATTAATAACAATTAATAATACACAATAAATATTAATTGAATGATCACTAACAATCATAATTTCATGTAACATATTTAATTTATGCGTTTTTTTTATTATTTTAAACTAAATAAATTTAATTAAAGTCTGTTAATTTAACCGTCTTTTAATAAACGCTATTATTTTTGTATGATTGAATTACGATGCCAATGTTGGATAAGTGTTGGACAAGTGTTGGATAAGTGTTGGATAAGTGTTGGATAAGTGTTGGATACGTGTTGGATAAGTGTTGGATAAGTGTTGGATAAGTGTTGGATAAGTGTTGGATAAGTGTTGGATAAGTGTTGGATGCGTGTTTGATAAGTGTTGGATAAATGTTGGATACGTGTTGGATAAGTGTCCAACACTGAGCCCAACAATTTGAGATTGACATGCATAGAATTATTATGAAGGAGATTAAATGAACCCACCAAGCCTAACTATATTGGTTAGGATTCTCCAAATATCATGATTAAATGTGTATTAATTTGCACACAACATTTTCCAAGCTATTTGTGAGAAATCGAAAAATATTAAACGATGTAGAATCAAAATTGTCAACATTTTGAGGTTTATCAAAAAACGATATCATTTACGCCAATGCATTGTTGAACAACCTGAGAAAAGTTACCTGTAATCGAATGCACAAAGCAACTTCGATAAAAGATCGGTTTGATAAAAAGAATAACATCTTCTTATATCTTTATTTCTTTTATGTTCATTTTGTAAGATTAATATACTTGCATTAATAATTCCATTGTATACTATAAACACAGTCAAAAATACTACAATTTTGTAGTTTTATATTTAAATTCAACTTACAAGCGAACCATCCAACGATCAATACAAGTCTGACAAAAAGTTAAGTTTTAAATGTGGTAAATCTAGGAATGTGCATTGCATCATTATTTTATGATAAGCGGACGTGGGTAGATATATACCTACTATACTATATACACAGGTAGCGATCGATCAAATCAATGCAGGGTCTAATGATGCACGATAAATCACCCTTTACGAGTATAGGTGGCCAACATTACATATATATGTATATTTAAATTTCAGTAAAATATGTTTTTGAGAAATACAAAAAACTCTTTCCTCTGCGCATGCTCGCCTGTGTGTCAAAGTTGAAAGTGTCTTGAAAAAACATATTCTGCGTGCCACAAGTCTTGCTGCCTTCTATCTGAGACTAATATTCTTCTATATACATACATATACCACCTGGGAGAAACCTCTATCTCTCTCTCTCTCACTCACTCACTCTTTCCTCTTTCCTCGATACTGATATAACTTGGTAAGTACCTAGAGGAAAGGGGTGGGGGGAGCACACTGATGCCGGGGAATCGACAGCTATGACCCGAATTCTCCATGGTTTGTATGTATGTCACCCGGTGCGGTGTATTATATGTAATGCTTGCCAATTTGGGAACAGCCCGGCAAGTTCACATGGACTGATGTTGTGATGGGCATTCAATTCCCCCCTTTGACTAATTGTGCAGTTAATAATCCCAGTGTACACGCTCGGCAACCCTAACTACTTCAAGGAATGCATACGGAATATAAAATGTTTAATGTTAGCTTGAAATATAATGTGTTTTTAAACAGCGTTTTTACATAAGTAACTAATAATATTTTGACACATTGAAATATGATCATTTTAAGCAGTGGATTGCTAGATGTTGTACACAAGAAATGATGCTGGAATTGTCACATAATTTGCAAATACCATTTGATTCGATAATCTACTCATGACAAGTAACTTTCCATTTATTGCTAGTTGATGTTTCACAATGTCAAGATTGTTTCAAGCAAGTGTATGATGAGCAGTCAGAAATTATTCAACTTCTTTTATGTTTGTGAAAACCATCTTTTCCTTCTATATCGTCAGTTTAGAGAAAAACAAACTGCAACAATTCAATATTTATAAATTATCGTTTACTTATAAATGCTGCTTTGAGATAATTTTAAAATTTCAATTAAGAGTCTCAATTGAAAATGTAACTATGAGAGATGAAACGCCACCTTATACTGCCTGGAATTGTTTGTTCTGAAAATGTTATCAAAATGGACACAATTGGCGATACAATTCACCGTATCTGTAAAAAGGGTTTTTAAAAAGTAACGATATTCCTAAAAGAGAAAAATTCAAACAGCGGCAATTTTCGTTGCACTTATTCAGTCCTCAAAACAGTTTTACATAAGAAGAAGTGTATAAGCATATTATATTTCATAACTTGATATGTGTGGCTATATTTCATATACCATAAGCTTATTGTACAACTGTAAACATGTTTCACCAAATATTGGTAATAAATAATGCGAAATATCATTAAAAAACAAGTTTTGTACTTAAAATATTACTACTGAGCTTATTATTAATATGTAGATACTAAAGATTTAACATCTGATAAATAGATAATATTTACAAGAATGAATAGATGAAAAATAAAAACAGTACTAAACACTGTATAGATATGGATTGGAAAACCACTTCAAATTTAAAATA